>WAAG01052686.1:2252-39752 GCA_013390105.1 Tichodroma muraria | reverse complement strand
AAAGAGAAGAAACCTTGATATTTACAAGGAATGCTGTGGAGATATTGTGCTCTGCTTAATTTATATGCTTATATGGCATACAAGCCCTAAACGTCCAAGCGCACTCTCCTGCCCGTCAGGCGTGATGGATGCATTGCACTGCTCCCCTCGGTGGCTGGATGAAATGGCTGAGGTGGTAATACTGGTAAGATTTGGGCTGGAGACAGGTGAGAAGTGTCTTGGCAGGTAAAAGCGGGACACACACACGGAGAACCTGAAATTCCACGTAATTTTTACATGGTTGGATTCATCTGCTTTTGTCTGATATCATTACTTACGTCTAATGCAGTAGTGATTCCTTTCTTGGCCAAGTAGCCAACACATGCTAAATTAATAAAAACTTTGTGTTTGTTGAACAATTGGCCAGAGAATAAGGAAAGCACCATGTATAACCAAAACACAAAAGGCAGTCATCTTTGCAGGGTATTTTTATTCCAATTACTTAAAGTTCCTATACTGCTTTAGTTGTCTAGCCAAAATTAAATTGAAGCTTTATAGACAATCTTAGAGCTGTCCCTGTGTGGGATGATCTGTACTACTCTGTCCTTTGTCATCTTTTTGGGCATTCATGCTGTTTATGAACTTCTAATTTGGGTAAAATTTTAGGATTCTTTTTTTTTTTAACTAGAATTTAATTTTCTTTAACTTTCTGGGAACCTTGTCTTCAGTTTCAATTGCTGTCATGTCATATTGCTGTTTCTTGCCTCAAGTGATTTTTTTGCAAGTTTGACATGTTCCTCTTGCCACATTTTTTCAGTTTTGCAGTACAGATGCATGAGGAAAGAAGGCTGTGCAAATCATTTCCTCCCTAAAGTAGAGCTGAAATATCATCATTTTGGTAGGTGTAAGGGAGAGAAGAAAAGAGAAGAATAAAAGTAAAATAAAAAGTAACCTTGTTTCAGTGGGAAGAGAAGATTCGAGTGGGAGGTGAGATCAGAAGGGAAACAATGATTTTGGGAGTTCTTTGAAGAATTTATGAAAGTGTCATCAAAAAGAGTCATTTTTCAGTATTATAAAAGTTTATCTTGATGCTTCATTTATACCTAAAGGGCATATGCTTCACCTCTCACTATAACAGGAACTCTATGCTGAGTCTTTCCAGACTTTCCAGGCAGCTTCCGTGCCTCTCCAGCACTTCCCCAGTGCTCTGCATACCAATAATTGTCTCGCAGCACTTCACAAAAAGCACAATGGACATGGACTAGGATCAGAGGGAGAGATGGGAAGTATATGCCAGTATACCATCAACTTGAATCTTTTCCTGAGGTAGGACGGAGATGAGCACAGGGAGGTAAACTATTAGAAGTACTTTTAGATCCAAGAGCTCATTTTCTCGCTTGGAAAAGAAAGGTTTTTATTTCCTGCTGTATTTAATTCTGTAGGTACATTCTCTGTATCCGCACAAAGGATGAGTGCCATGCAGTGGCAATGTAGCTGTAGCAGGGGTGTGACTCCCTGGCTGTGGCTGGCTGGGACACAGCTCCTGCCTGGCACCAGGGCAGTGGAACACACAGGCTGCCCACTTGTGAAGGGCAGATTCTTGGAATTATATCCATGAAGGGACCTGGAAACAACAACATCATTTGAGGTGTCCAGGCAGCCAGCATTCAGGGCCAGAAGCTCCTGCTCAGCTGTTGTTTAGCTCTCTATAGTAGATGCTGTCACTCTTCAGATTCCTACATGATGTCCTGCCAGGGCTCTCAGGGTAGGTGACCTTGCTTTGTTAGTTTGCAGTGCCTGGCAGGGGCACAAAGAATGAGTTTTGGGTGGAAAGGAAGGTGGAGGTGATTGCTGTGCCCACTGACATCATGTTCAAGGCATTCACAAATGGGCGTGGGAGATTGCTTTCAGAAGTCTTCTCTTGGCTCAATTTATACAGGAATTTTTTTCCACATGTAGTTGCCACGACTATACTGGGTTATTCTCAATTCTTCTGTTAAGGACCCTCCATTTCACTTAAATAATTAGTCATTGAGAAACACTTCTGCAATAGCCTGCTGGCTGGGACTCTGCCCTGGATTCCGGTCCCTGTTCCACAACACAGTGAATAAAACCTGCCTCCATGACCCTGCTGCTTGGTTCAAGGGGATCAGGTGACAGTGGAGTGTCCCTTCTCCACCCCATGGGACAGACTGGCTCCTCGTAATTCTTATTCCTAAAGGGGTTTACAGCTGAAAATCCAAACTGGAGAAAAGCTTGTTGCTAGGTGCTTTAGAACTCTCCAGCCTTCTTCCTGCTCAGCCCTGCTGGGCTGGGTTTGCTCTGTTAGTTGATTCACCCTTCACTGCCTGGGCAGCCTCTGTGCCTGGCCGATTTAATGAATTCACTCTTTAGCAACAGGCCTGTGAGTCAGGAGGTCAGGATGTAGGAAAACTGTTAAATATAGCATAAGTGAATACAAAAATAATCATTTAATGGACATTATGAAAGGACAGTAAACCAAACAGTTCAGCCCAATGGATGTTGTATAACATCTAAACAAATATGACAACTAATTAAGGATTAGGTTCTGCGTTTTGGATGACAGGCCTTATAAAAATGAACAGCTAGGTTATGTTGGGGGAAAAAAAACTTGCATTTTGCAAATGTCAGGCAGACAGCTCAGTAAGCAGAAAAGCTCAGTTATCCAATTAAAATAAATGTGCAGTGTTCTCAATATAAAGAGCTAAAGCATCCTTATGTTGAGGAGTTAAGATACTGAAATATAAGTGGAACAAAAAGTGCTCTCTATAAAGATTAATGTAATCTATCAAGATTAACATTTTGCATGCTGGCAAAGGCAGATAGTAATGCGTTTCAATTCCTGAAATTGGACACATTAGGCTAATACCAGTACCAATTTAAACCCCAGGTAACCCCAAATATTGAATTGAATTAATTATTTACAACCACAAAGGGCTTATAACTCGCCCTGATGGCTTCCATGGGAAATAGGTATTTACAGCAGGTGCTCTCCTATTCCCCATAATCCTCCCTGGTACTTCATGTGAAGTGTAATTACAAGTTGCATAAATGCAATTTAGGAAAAAGTCTTCCTCTAGAAATAATTCTGATTTATTCAGGAGTTTGATTCCTGTCCTAGGAAAGAATAAGTCTGGTTTGAACATTGTCATGTGAATGGGATCTCGGGCAAAGGCCATAAAGTTTCAAGGCCACCAGTCAGGGACATAGTTAAACTTAATTTTTTTATTGCTTTCTAACAAAAGGTTACTGTATAACAGTGGAAAGCAAACTGTGTGGAGGGACCGCAATAACAATTAAACTAGGCTGCACTTGATTTGTAGGAAAAAAAGATTCCACTATCTACACTTCCAGCAGAGCATATGGGTTTTTTAAGCTAAGATTTAAACCTGCCCTTTGATGCAGGTCTTCAAAATAAGAATTTCTAAGGCTGGAAACGTGTAACAAAATTTCTAAAAGGATATTCAGTTCAAGGTATTTTCAACAGAATTAACAAGAAACACGTTGGATTTTCTGGTGGTTTATAAAGCAGAAAGCAGAATATTATTATAGGAGGGAGGCTTTACCAGAGTATTAAAATGAAATTCAAGTTTGTGAGGTGCCTGACATATAAAATAAAATCTGTCAAATGTTGAAGTGAGAGGTGATATCTTAGCTCTGCAGTGCTTGAGAAAACATGGAAGATCATGGCTGTAACACTCCCACCTCTGTTTGATTTCGCCACCCACAGATTTGCCACCTTTTTAATGAAGTGAGCAGTTGCACTTGCAGCTCCGAGTGCCTCTGCTGTCTTCACCTTTATTCTTCTAGAAGCAATGTTTCACATCTTCTTGGCCGCAACTTTTGATGTTCACCCAAAAGGGCAATGATCCAGCTCCCTATTATTTGAGAAGAGTGATGGCCTGGGGATACAGATATTGTTAATTCACAGACTCGGCTGATGAGCTCTGTAACTGAGGTTTCATCACAGATTTGAAATTTCTGTGGCCCTGTTGCTCTACAGTTAAAAAGCAAACAAAGTTCTTACAGGAAAAATAGCAAGCAAGAGAAAAAATAGTTTTATCTGTGAAGCTGAAAAGGAGCTTTTATTGGCAGTTCTCTTACACTAAGAATAGAGAGAGAAATATGCATGTTGCTACAGCTGGAAAATTCTGCCAGAAAGATAAGAAATTCCTGTGGGATGTCTCTAGATTCTGGTACATGTGTTTTTATTTTTTTTTTAAAACATGACCCTCTGCTAGGCCACGATATAAAAATTCAACATTTCCCCCTATCTTCCCCCAGCGTTGGCCCCTAATGCCTGATTCCCGTGGCAAGAGTGATCCATAACCCTTGGAATGTGAGGACATCATTTGTGCCCTGGGATTAAGAGGAAGGCACACATCACCAGAGCAATGCTGCACCAGCCATCCACTCTGAATCCACTCTGAAATCACCTGCCTCTGGAAAATAAGAAGTGGCAACATGAATATGATAAGCAGAGCAACATGGCCTACTTTCTGATAATCTTCTTTTGTAGCTTTATTCTCCGTGGCTTTGAGGGGAAAGTCAATACAGAAATCGTTTCTCCCAGTGCCAAAATAATGGAAATACATGCAAATTTGTGCTCTTCCCCAGCTGTCTGTGTCTTTGTCCTTTAGTCAGCCTGATCCTGTCACCACTCTATAGAATTTCGTACCTGTGTGGAGCCCAGCATAGGACTGGGGACAGGAAAATAGGATATCATTACTGGAACACCCTAAGAAACAAATCCCCAGTAAAATGAATTCTTGTAAGGCAACTGGAGATTTGGGAAAGTGAAACCCAAGTAGCTTACTCCTGTTGAAGGTCAGGAGGAGTTAGGTGCCAACAGACACCATGGTTTACACTGCTCTAACTGAGGGGGGGATCTTCAGAACATTGTCACCTCACACCGAAGTACAGACAGGATTATTTGAAAGCCCCCAAATGCTGGTGGCCCTGTTTTAATGAGGTGTTTTCAAGTTATTTTAGACAAATCACTCCCAGGGTTTTAAGAGACTGAGGTCACCTGAAGAGGTGTGGTCCAATTTTGGGAGACTTGTTTGCCTAGAACTTTCAAAAAGGACAGTTCCAACTTAATTTATTTTTTTATTGTGAGAATTCTGCATTTTTTCTACAAATATGAGAGTTCGTCTCCCTCCTCTCCTAAACTTGAACTTCATTTTCTTCTCCATATTGTCAGAATTGCTTTTAAAGACTAAAATAAATAAATAAATAAATAAATAAATAGGAAAGAATAAAGGAAAAATGTTGCAGGTCTGCAAAGGGACACAGCACTGAGGTAAAGGAAGGTGGGTTGCTGAGTGAGTAGGTCCTAGGAATTTTAAAGAACCTTAAGGCTGCTAAAAGGAGAAGTCATAAGGTCTCTGGTGTTTGTGAACCTGCTGCACAAAAGCAGACACATTAAAAGCGAAAGTTTTCCATTCTCTGTTGTGTAAGCATGAGCAGGCAACAACATCAACTGTGTATTTTAATCAGAGAAGAACTAAGGGTTTAAATTTGCTCATTTGCAGGGTTCAGCCAAGAGCACATAAGAACTTAAGGTGATCTGTTTCTGTAAATTCAGGAATGCATGTCCAAAAATTAATTGATCTTTTTTTTTTTTAAAGTTAGAGCTAAAACTCCAGGGAGACAGAATTTCAGGATTTCAGGATAAACTAATTAAAAGCCTGGTTTGGGGCAGCTATGTATATTTTGTATGAGTCACAGGCTAGCTTTATTTAGATCCTTGCCCATCATATTTCATTCACTGTGTAGTTTCTTAGTAGAAGAGAGTTTTGAACTCACTGAAAGCATTTCACTCTTTTGTTGAAAACTCCACCGAAGCAGGAAAAGTCACAACTGTCCTGCCCCTCCTGGGAACACAACAGGAGGGAGTGCTGAGCCCTTAGAGCAGATGGGCCTGGGCAGCTGCAGATGAGACCCACCAAAGCCACCCCGAGTGGCTCCAGCCTCCCCCTGGTTAAACTGGGGACAAGCACCTGCACAGAGCTGGGGTGCATCAAACAGCTAACACGTCTGAGTAACAAATGCATCACAAAACTTTATAAATACACACTAAAGCCCACCAATGCAATCACCTCAGGGTCACTAAGACCTCACAAGGAGTTACCTGGGTGGGGAACTCCCAGCTGGCAGCTCTGCCAGCAGTGCTGGTGAGGGGCAGCCACGCTGGGATGTCACAGGGAAGCCCCAGGCTGTGTACCTGGAGGGGTTCAGGGGGTCTGATGTGTCTGATACCCTCATGTGTGTCACCTTTCTGTAAGGCCACAGCTGCTGAACCACAGAGGAGCCATGGCAATCCTTTGCCAGCTGTCCTAAATGAACAAGGCCCAGCCCCACCCCATGGGATTACAGCAGCTCCTCTCCCATCACTGGTGCCAGTCCTCCTGTGCAATGGGGAATGGAGGTTGCTCACTCCCTTTCCCCACACTGCTGCACAGAGAATTTCTCTTTTAGCCCCCAAAGATAAATTTGAGCTTGAAGAAAACATAGAATTGAGGCTTTTCTCCCTCTGAGTTGCATTCCTCCACATGCACAGGACAAATTAATTAAATGTTTTTTGACCTTATGCTTTCCTGAACATTTTGTATAATAGCCCTACCTAGGTAAGTTATTTAAGAGGAATTGAAAACTGAATTTTCCTAGAATCTCAACTGTGAAAGCAAATCAACTCTTCTGTGCATCTGATGATAATGTGGAGGAAAAGGACAAAGACTTATGTAGGAGAAGGAAACCAACAGTCTTGTCAGGAGGTTTAGAGGCTTAACTCTTCAAGTCACTTTTAATTATCTCTCCCTGACTAGAAAAATTGCCAGTAGCTTGTAGCTGAATAGAAAAATTGCCACAGGACACTCCTTCCTTGCGTAACAATAAAAGAAGCGTGCTAAAGAGTGATACAAAACAATGCAGAAGACATTTTACTACTAGTGAAGGGTACAGTGCCATGCCCTCATCTGCAACAGGCCCTGCATCTTTCAGAGTTTAACTTAAAGCTGAAAAAGCCTCAAAATGGGCCATGCAGAGGTTTGGGAAATCCCCCATGATGGGCATCTGTAAAACATCTGGGACTTCACCCTACGTGTGGAGTTGTTTGTTGCTAAGATGGCTTTACTGAAAATGTCGCTGAAGTTTTAAAGATTACTTCTGAAAGAGTGCAGCTGAGATTGAGGTGTTTTCAGTAGTAATTGCATTCTTATGGTGAAGCTCATGAAGGTTTTCTGAGATCTTACTTTTGTATTTGATCCAGGAGAAGCAGTTCGCCTAAATAACTCAACTCAGTGGGATTTTTTTTTGTTGTTGTATTTCCTCTTAAAGCTTTATTTATTTATTTAGTTAGTTAGTTATTTTTGCAATTCCTAATATGAGACAAGGAGCCTGAGAAGATCAAACAGCAAGTAAAGTTTTAAAGAGCATAACACAGGTTCTGGAGCTGGGAAAAAGAGACCAGAAAACACCAAAGAAGTCCCAAAGGTTCCTACTCTCTCTGAATACTAACCTGACTTTAAATGGCAGGAGATCCTTTGGGCTCATTTTTAAGTGGTTATAATAGCTATCTTTCAAGAGAAAGCTGGAAAAAAGGGATGGGCAGGCAGAAGGGAGATTCCCAACATCCTTGCAGAGCCGCTCTTCCCAGAGAGTGCCTCCACCGGTGCTGGGGAGCTTTATACAAAGTAATTTTACGTGGAATAAAGACCTGTCTGTAGCCACCTCCTCTTCCACAGGAGGGTTCGTCTGCCTTGTGGAGAGCACAAAGGCACTCGCATTTCCCTCCTTGCAGCCAAGCCGTGTGGCGAAGGCAGCCATTTGATTTTCAAAGCCTTTGTTCTTAGCCCCTGACTGATATATAGCACTGTGACAGGCATAAGTTTCCCCCTTATTCAGCATGAAATTAACTTGACGTGTTCAAAGCAGCAAAGCTATCAAGCCCGGATTGCAATCAGCATTAGCTTCTTCGGGGGAATCTTCCCAGGCCGGCGCTAAAGTGCGATCTGTGCGCGCGGCAGGTCCCGCGGGCGGCCCCGGCGCCGATCCCCTGTGCCCTGCCAAGGGGAAGGCAGGGATGGATGCTCCCCCTGCCCCCTCCCTGCCTCCCCTCAGTAGCCCCAAAGTCGTCACCAGCCAGCCCAGATGCATTGTTTTAAATATGCTCGTCATGAGTGAATGCATCTGCAGCCATTTGGAGCTGGTGTTTCGAATGTTTAAGTGCATTTTGGTGAGCTTTCAGGCTGAAACGTTGCTCTTAAGACACTGAAATATTAGGAAATCTTGCAAATGACACGAGTTCTAATGTTCCTCGTTTCTGTGGCGCTGCACGCTGTGCTAATGGCCCGGTGACTGGATTTGCTGCTTTGGAAAGCAGAGCTCTGTGCTGTAAAACTTTCATCGAACTTGAACTGCCTCTCTAATGATTTTTTTATTTGTTTACCTGTTGTTTCAGTAGAATTTAAAAGTAGCAATTAAAAAAGTCCAGCAAACCCTCATCCCCTAACAAGGAAGTTGCCTTAAAATCTAATATAATGATGGACGAAACATTGTGCTCTGTCCAGTAAAGTGATAAGAAATAAAGGAGGATACATAAGCATGCTGGTATTTTGGATGAGCAGGAATGCAGAACTCATGATTGTTTACACTCACACCAGCCACCACAGCTACATTTTCCCCTCAGCTCTGCCTGGGCATGACTCCTCTCTGTCGCTTGGTCAGAAATACCTGATGTCCTTTGAACCCTGGCCCAGCTGATTCTCCTGTTCCCATGTACTTTGTTTGCTATGGGGTGGAAGAGCTCTTGAGTCTTCCTGTGCCAGGCAGGAAGGCTGACCTGGCACGCTCTGTATCTCCACAGTGGTTTGGAGTAAAACCTGAGTAACCTCTGTGCCCAGCTTTCCCCCTGAGCCTTGGAAAAAGAAGCAGGAGTAGATGGGGAGAGGAGGACAGCCCTTGAGTGAAATGAAGAGCAAGCCAAGGTGACTGTGCAGGTGACACCTGGGTACACGGGTGCCTTCCCTGGATTAAGGAGGGGGTGTGTGGGAGCCAAGCTGCATCCCATGGCAGCTGCCAGCGCAGAACAGCCCTCCTTTGCCTTCTGTTGAGAAGAGCTGTGTGATCCTGGAGGACCACAGGCATGGGAAAAAGAAATTACGTTTCCTGCAGCCAAGGTCAGCACTGTCATCTCGGCTCGTTCTGGTGGAGCTCACAGGGGGGACACGGTGACGCTCCTGGCACTTGTACCTGCCCTTCCTGCATGAAGCCATGGGGCTCAGCCACCCCTTTGTCCCAGGGTTTGCTTTGCTCAGGAGTAGGAAAAGATACTCTGCGTACAAAAATAAATAACCCCCCAGCCATTCTGTTTAAAAAGCAGAGACCAATATTTACTTTGTGTTTATTTAGAGTAGAGCTGGTGAAAACAATGTTATTAGAAAAATAAACGGTCAAAAAGCGGTTACTTTTCTTCCTTATTTCTGAGCCAACTGAAAAGATGAAAGATAAAAGCTGAGGGGAGTGGCTGCTGGTAAAAGCTGTCTGTAGTGAAATCCCTGACCGCTGCCCCCTCCTCAGAGCAGGGGCTGTCACAGCCCTCCAGGAGCTGGCCACGAAGCGCGTCCCCGTGGCCACCAGTCCATGCTGTGCTCACCGGCTGGGGTGGGGAGCATCGCTTTGGACGTCCATCCCTTGGGATGCCCCGTGCCAGCAGCCCCCGGAGCCCCTGCCCCGGCGGGGGAGAGGGGACGCGGCAGGCGCGGGAGCGGAGGAGAAGGAGCCGGGGGGGTCCTGCTCTGCGGAAAGGGCAGAGCCGGGCCAGCTCTGGCCCAGGAGGGATGAGCCCGTCTCCGCGCTCCCCGGGCCGGGGGTCCCAGCGCTGCCGCACCAGCGGTTCGTGCTGGCGCACAGGGATGCTGCGCTGGGGAAGGCTGCGGGCAGAGGCAGCGTGGACCAGCACCTCCTGTGAGTGACCTCAGTGGCCTCCAAACCACACAGAAACCTCCTCATCTTCATTATTATTATTATTTATTTTTTTAAGCTACTCTCAGTTCTGATACTTCCTATTAGAGCTCCAAAAGCAGACAGAATAGTGTGTTTTGAGAGCTGTAGGTCTTTATTATGGTAAAATCATAACATCTGAAATCCAATTCAGCCCTTCCTTGCTATAAATAAGTATAATAAAGAATTTAATGATATTTCCACTAAAATTAGTCAGAAGGCAAACTTTAAAAAATGACACAGATCATTAACTGGGAACATTTCTCAGAAGAGATTTGTTATATTAAAAAGGCACTGAAATTACTAGCGTTAATCAACTGTATTGAATTAAAAACTCTATAGATTAATTAAGTACTTTAAATAGGAAGAAATAAAGAAGTGGGGATATAGAGGAATCACAGGCTTGAATCTGGGTCTCCTGACATGCTACTTCCCCTGAACTTCTTAAGCACCTAATTTAGTAAGAATTCATATTAAATAATTATTCTTGGCCGGTCTAAGCTGTTTTTTAATACCCTATTGCATAAGTAACAAGATTCCTGGCATCACTTTTCATTTACTTTCCTCAAACACAGACACTGGGCTCTCATCCACGCCACACCCTGGGCTCAGTTGAGTCAGTAAGGGCCGAAGACAGTCGGCAAAATACATTTTATGCCATTTTTGAGATATTTAGCTATGGTTCTTTGCCTTCAGGACCTGGCACTTTTAGGTGACCTCCCACTGGAAAAAATCTAAGCTTGTTTAACCACAGACCGCAGAGAAGAAGAGCATTCAGCTCAAACACCTTAATTTGTATTTGCCAATGAGGGCCATTTGCCTCTGCACTGCTGCTCCCTTGGGTACCAGACACTTGAAACAACCTCAGTTCAAAGCACCAACTTTAAAAAAAATTAAGCAAAACTGTAAAATAGGTAGGCTACATTTTATCTTTCTCCTTGTGGGAGCCATGGAACATCACCTCACTCATCTGGGCTGAGCCAGCCTTGCACAGGTTAGAAAGTGAGGTTATTCTGTGGGTGGAAAAGCAGCAGCATCAGGCTCTCAGCGCCCTCGTCACCACAGCCAGCAGCTCCAGGAGTGCACGTTCCTCTCCTCTAGCAGCACACCAAACTGGCAAATATATTATACACATTGTTAGAATATTCACTGTCAGCTCATGCTGAAAAATTGCTTTACTCTTATGGCACAGGAAAAGAAAACTTGTGTTTTCCTGCTTGGGTGTTGCTATGTTTTTGCCAGATCCGTTTGTACCAGGGGCATTTCAAGGACTGAAAAAAGTGACAGAGGTGCTCCCTGAATCTGCAGCACTTGGGCGACAAAGGAGGGTCTGTAAGAGAGGTCAGCAAAGCTGTCCTCACCCTACCTCCAAGATAACCAGTAGAAGTGTCTTTTCTTATAGACAGACATACAATTAAATTTCTACATGAAGAAAGCTTTAACCCATCTTCCCATCCTGTCCATGCCAGTCCCCTGAACAGGTTGAGGGCTGACCAACAGGAACCTGAACCACCTGTACACTCTTCCTAATCCTGTGTGCACTACAAAAGAAATTTCCTCCAGAGATACTCTGCGTTGCAAACTGCTGTTGAAAAGGCAGCACAGAAGTAGAGCCTTTTACTGGTTTAAACTAAACATTCAAACTTGAAAGCTGGGAGACTTAGATTTATTTTTTTTTAATGGGCTTAGTGTTAACAAAATAAAATAAAAAATATAATTCTGGTGCAGTTTGACTGGCTCAGTCACAGGTATTATCATATATCCTTGTCTCCCAATTTCTTATTTCAGTTGTGTGGTGCTTTAAATGACATTGGATAATACAGCAGAGTGTGTGTCAGAAACAGGTCACCAGCTGATTTTCTGCAGCTGCTTTATAGAAAAATATATTCCTTAAAACTCAAAAGCTCTTCAGCAAGTCCCCAGTACTTGAGGAGCTGTTGTATGTACCAGGTTTGTTATAGTGCAGCTCACATTCTGGGCACACTCTTTACTTGTGTGATACAAATACTGACATAGATTCATGTAAAATGCAATAACCTAAAATGTTTGTAGCCACATACTGTCACTGAAAAAGAATGAATGACATTATTTTATTTTATCTTATTTTATTTTATTTTATGAGATTAAGTCAGAGATTGCCTTCACCTGTGAAATTCAGCTCAGTGGACACATTTATAATTATATTAATTAAAACATATGGACACTGTCTCATAGGTTTATGCGACATGCAGAACATTTTTTTTCCCAATTATTTTAAAAGTAGGTATTTTTCAAGCTTGCATTTTCTCTTTTTCCATGATTTTTGTTTCTATATTTTCTCCCTTAACATGGTTTATTTTGTTATTGGTCAGAGAGTAAGATAAAAACCTGAAAGGAGCTACACCTGAAGGTAAAACCTGAAAGGAGCTACAGCTGTGTTTTACCTCCCAGGCACATTTCAGGGTTGATTCTTAATGAAGAAAAGCTGCCTGTGAGGAGCCAGGCATTAAGGTGACGCTTTGCAGTGCAGAAATTTCTTCTCCTGTGGCTGTGTGGTGGCTGTCAGGTTGTTTCTCAGGTACTGGGAAATTATGAGATTCAGAATGTCCTTTCTTCTTCTGGGAGAAAAATATTTTGTGTGTGAAGACGTTTGTGCCTTAAGAAAATAATGGCTTGTATGAGTGTTGCTTGGTGCAAGCTCCTGTCTGTTCTACTTTTCAACTTTTGTCAAGTGACTTGGTAGAGGAGATGTCAGACTTGGAGATGATTCTGAGCAGGGAGGAGGTGGATGAAGGGTTGAGGTTGAGCTGGCAGAAATCTCCACTCGCAAACCTTTTGTGTTTCCAATCTCCTTGTCCTGCTGGGAGGGTATCTGCCAGTGGCCAAGCTTTGTGGTGCTGGAGGAGCATTTTGAGGAGAGTCAGTATCTTGGAATTGGACAGATTCACTTGGAGAAAGGGAAAAGGGTTGTGAGAATAGAAACAGGGAGGCTCATCTAAGCGAGAGGGAGAAAAAGGTGTTTGGCTGAGAAAGGTGAAATAATTGAGGATTGTCGGTTTCTAAGCAATTTAATCAGCTAAGACTAATGCCACACAAGGCTTACAGAAGTTAAAAGTTAAGTGCAAACAGTGAGTTCTGAAGAATACTTGGAAAAGAGGCATATGATGCTCTAAAGGAGGCCTAACAAAGGGTGGTCTGTTTATCCATGGCCAGCTGACAGTAAAGCCCAAGCTGAGCAGAGCCACCCACAGCCCAGGGCACAGAGCCAGCTACTAGCCAAGGTTTCAGCTGGATTTGAGGGGGCTGTGGGATCTGTGCATCACGCAGTGGCACTGTGCAGGGTGCCTGGTTACCAGCTCCTGTCAGAGGATGTCTGC
Organism: Tichodroma muraria; assembly: GCA_013390105.1. NCBI lineage: Eukaryota > Metazoa > Chordata > Aves > Passeriformes > Sittidae > Tichodroma > Tichodroma muraria. The sequence goes on along the minus strand of WAAG01052686.1, from coordinate 26,394 downwards.
TTGGATCAGCTTTGTTGGAGTGCTTGGGTTGTTTGCTCAGGTCCTTTACTGGAAATGCAGCAGAGCTGCAGTGCTCAGCAGGCCACCAGCATTTCATCTTGCTCTTAATATCTGCCTCTTGCTATACTTGTGCTATTCATACAGGGCTGTAGCCCAGAAATTTCAGGGAGTTAATGACTCAGATTCTGCCTCTTTGTGATGCAGGCTCATCCAGGAGAAATGAAAAAATATTACTGTCCCAAATCTGCTCTGACTGGGTGACAGGGTCAGTGGAGGGAACATCACTTGGTTACAGTATATGTCATTGAGACACTTCACTAGAAATTTAAAGTGATTTAAGTTTAACTTTGGCTCAAGAACCCACATAAACTGGAACACAAACAAGTGTCTTGGATTTTTGTGCTTTGGCTGGAAGGTGCCAACTAAGTTCTGTCGGAGAGAAGCAAGGCCAACACCAAAATGCTGGGAACCCAGAGGAAGGAGAAGGCATTAAAATGGGTCAGCTGTGTCCCTGCATTAGGTTAAAAGCTGTTAATTTGTGAAGCAGACTCTTACAGCCAGCAACAGAAGTGAGCTTGCCAAGGAAATATCCCTAGAGGAGTTCCTGCATTGCGTTCGAAGGAAGAGATGGGGATCGTGCACGTGCATACCCCCCATCCCCCAATGGATGAACAGGTTTGAAAAATGCCTCCAGAATGCCTGTTTGCTTCCTCTGTTTGTACTTGAGGGGCTTTTAGTCTCTTTTCTAGTTCAAGTAGCAGTAGCTGGGGTTTTCCATGTGTTGTTGGTGTCTTCCAGGTGATACCTGATCCCTGGTATTACTGAAAATAATGCTAACAGCAGAAATAGAAGTGTTTGTGCTCTGATAAAGAAGGCATATACTACAGAAACATTTGACTTCAGGCTGAATGATCTGAGCAGAAGTGTGCTCCAGCAAAGCTTTGTTTTTACCCTCACTGGTGATTGCTGACCCCAGCCTCCCTTTCCCTACTGAGGGAAGGTGACTATTCCTCGTAGGCAAGAGGCAGAGGAAGTCTGGATGGGAAACGTGGTGCAATCACACAAAGATGTGCTTTCAGTGTAAGATATCACAGTGGAAGTGCCTCATATTCAGACAGAACTACAAGTGCAGCATGGAAATAAAGAGGCCTGGAAGTTACTGTGTCTCAGTGGCGACTGAGGACCAGACACAGGCAGCGTGTCCTCACAGCTATTCATACTGTGTTTAGAAGAGAAAACTAATAGGCAATCTCAGAGTTGCTGAGATTTTCAATTGTCTGAGGTGGTGCAAGGAGTCAGCGCTTCTTAATGAGGTTTTGTGGTTTCACTGCACGTGTTCCATTTGAAGGTAAAGAGTATTTGCACAGGCACTAAAATAGAGTGGAGAAGAACTGTATAGAATTTATGCTGCCCCTGGGGTTAAGAGTGTCCATATCTGACGGTTTATGTCCACTTTTTCTTGCAGAAATGATTGCAGTGTGAATTTTAAGTACTTTATCATGTGCAGGACTTGTAAATGCACAGGAGCTGGGTTAGGGCTCTTGTGCTCTCAAGGAGGCTGCTGTCAGCCTGGTGCTCTCAGGAATCATGCCTACCTGTGCAGCAAGTTTAGTTTCAAGATGAATGTGCACTTGTGCTGCCTAATTCTGAAACATCCACAAAGTTAGACTTAATATGTAAAAACTTTGTCTGAAATTTGAACTGAAATTTCTGAAAAGAGGAGATAGATTCCTGTGAGCGCAGAACCGGTTAGTTTCCATTTTCTTTCTCTTGCTTATTATGTTAGTGATAGCTTTAGACAAAAGAAATATTTTTTTTCATTCAAAGTTTCAGGATAAAAGTGATTGTGTTTCTCAAAATTACTTTTGCGTAAAGAAGCTTAGTTGGAGACTGTGACCAGGAACTTTATTGGAATGTTTTGGGTGCTTATCCAGCGAGTGCTCAGAAATACAACACTTGAGCAGCAGTTTGTGCTGGTGGTAAACAGCCATCATGTTGTTCTCATTTGTTATATTACCGTTTAAACGTTCTGCCATGCAGAACTGTTGGCTCTGTTTGTGTGCAGCCATTGCTTCAAAGTGAGGTATCGAGAAGAATCCCTTTGTAAAGAATGCCTTTGGAGCCCCCCAGCCTAAGGACAGATTGCCCATGGTATCAGCACTCTGAGTTTGGGAGCAGGACTTCACCCTGCCTTCCCTTAAAAAATGTGTGTGCATCTCCTCTGCTCCTATCCCTGCCCCTTTTTTGATTTAATGTTTGGGTCAAAACTAGGGTTGCACACAAATGGAAAGTTGAAATGAGAAAGGATCATTGCCAGCGCTGTGTTTGAAACAAATTATAAACCAGAGCAGGTAAAAGCCCCTTGGATCATGGTGACTTCTTCCTACTCAGGCATTAACAGGATGTGCATTCAGTCCCTGTTAATGGGCCTCATCTCCTCTGAGTTGCATAAGAAAGTTGGATTAACATCTCTGTGCATTTTGCCACTTTCTGACAGCACTATAAGCTACAGTCTGGGGACTGAATTCCCACATAGGGTAGGCACTTGAACAAAAGTACAGCTTTAAGATCATCATTGTTTTGACCTTTCTTCTCCTTTTCTGCTCAGTTCCTACTGTGATCAATCAATAGCTGCCGTGGGAACCCTGGGTCAATATAATATAAACTGGTTAGTATGTCAGGATGATGACACTTCAAATACTGTAGCAGTCCAACCTTGCTGTATAAATAAAAAAATCCCACATAGTAGAAAGAAGGAAGGTATTTTCCTTTGAAACATTTCTGAGCTGACAAGTCTGGATTTATGCTGATATAAATTATTCTTATAAAAACAGAAACAGAAAAAAAATCCTTGGGAGAGCTGCTTCCCTAATCTCAAGCAGATCTGAGAAGAAACCCAGAAGATGGATATGAGCATGTGAGAAGCTGGCTTTGTGTCTCCCTTACAGCTTAGTCTGGAGTGCTCTGTTCATTGAACCTGAACATAGAGCAGTTGTACCCCAGACTGCTAGCTTAAGAGGGCAGCAAGAGTGTGTTACAAAACTCCTCACTTGACCAAGGTTTTGTTTTCTCTTGTGAGAAATATGTGCCTTATCTTGATGGTGAGCTCTGGGGCACCTGTAGACGTTGAAAGGTGTTCAGGCTGCACTTCCTTATTGGGCTCCCCTCTGTGGGATTTATCCAAGGTATTTACAATTTTTTTTATTTTTTTTTTTGTAAACAAAGAAAATCTTAGCTTGCAGACTTAATGGGAAACATGAACCATCTGTGAATGTTACTTGCAGCTCATTTACTTCATTGGCAAATATTAAACGGTGTTGTAAAGATCCACTGAAATTATGGAAATGGGTTTTAACATTAAAATCAAAGTGCAATTAGAACATTTCACTGCATAATTGTTTGGCAGACTAAGCTAGCAAGCAGAAGATACCCAGCTTTCTGATTTATTGATCACAGGTTGTTTCTTTAGAACTACAGAAGCTGAGTTATGTTTTTGTATTTATATTTTTTAAATGATCTGCACAATTATGAAAAGGCAATGCTCACACGCCCTGGGGTTTATTTCGTATGACTGTGTTTTACATTTCTAAACTGTTATCTCTGTTTTGCCTAACCAGCACAAATTGGGACCTGCAGGATTTAGAGGCAGGGGTACAGACAGCAGTGGTTTCATGTTTTCCCCCTGTGTACAACCTCCTCTGGAACATATAGCTTGTTTGGTTTTAATTATTATTCAGACAAAAGAAAAAAGGTTCATCACCAGTGTGGCCCGGTGTGTTTTGTAAGTAAACACAACCTTACAACAGACTTATGATCAATCCCAAAACATACTGGCTTTTACACCTGCAGAACTGAAGAGATTTTTAAGAAAAAAAAAACAAACAGATTTAGTGTTGGAATACCTAAAAATATTATATATGTGTGTGTATATATATATATATATATATGTAAAATATAGTGTTAAAATTTATTTGCCCAAAGCATGTTACAAATAGTCTCTGCTTTGCGGTTTCATAAGGAACAACGAGGGATTATGATAGGTAAGAGCTGGCCAGTGATGCATAGAGTCCTTGTGCTTTAAATTTATGTGTGGGGTGCTCAGAGTAAGAATATATTTACTGTCTCATGTAGCTGAGAACTAGGGGCTCAGCCCAGGGAATGAAATAACATGTTGAAATTACTGCACTGTTCTTTTTAGTGTTAAAAGCTTTTCAGAGATTGTCTTTTTCTGTGCAGCGTTTGTACGATAGGGTCCTATTTGTGACTGGGTTCCCAGGTGCTATTGTAATGCAAATAATTGCATTTTTTAAAAAATGCACACTGTGAGCTCCAGTGTTGCTTCAGGAGTAAATATTTAAGTATCTTTAATACTGAACATTTGCTGGATGCCTTGGTGCTGCTCCTATAACTGTTTAGTTTATTTATTCGTGGAATAACATTAGTCTTGGGGGGAAAAAAGTGTTTGTTCTTGAGATCATGTTCAGGGTCCTTGGTACTATTCTGGGTAGGCTGAACAAGAATTACAGCAGCTGATTTCAGCACTAAGGTGAAATTATATTGGAATATTGTTCCTATGGGGGCAGAGGTGTTCTGCCAATGAGTGTTAAGGTGACTCCTTCTCAGGGAGCACTGCTGCTCTGTGGAAATGCACAGTGCTGCTCTATCTGAGCCATGCAGTCTCTGGGCACTGCAAATTACTGAAAAAGTAGAAGAGCATCTCTTGTAGCTTTTAGCATTACAGGTGGTGCAGACATGAGGCGTGTTCCCATAGGCACACAAGGGTAATGCTGAAATTTAGGTATTTCCATGCTGTTTGGCTCAAAGGCCAGGTGTCCTGTGGCTCCTGCAGCAGTCAGGCTCCTCCAGCTGCACAGTGATGCTGGTGCTGGGAGCCTCTGGCTCTTGTTGCATCTTATCCACGGTTCACCTGGGCAAGTACATGGTTTTCTTAACAAATGCTTTAAAAATAGAAAATTATTGATATGCCCTTTGAGCGTTTCTGCTTGTTCTTTTTAATATGACTGGGATGGATTTCAGTCTGATTTGGGCATGAAAAGCAGTTTTTTCTGGTGGGGGTTTTACATTCAAAACTCCCATGAGCTGAGGCTGTTACCAGCACATTGTTCTTTGGTTGTTGGAAAGCTCCTGAAGCAAGAAGAAACAGGCAAGAAGAAAGAGTTCATGTGTAATCTGCTGGCAGCTGTAAATCCAGCCCTTCAGCTGGCTCTTCACAGCCACCATGGCACTGGGTGCCCCTGTCCTGGGCTCAGTATCTGAGCTGAAGGCAGCCCCTGCCCCTGCTGCCGGTGGGTGCAGCCTCCACGAGAGATGGGCAGGTGGTGGTGATGAGGCAGAGGCTTGGAGGCAAGGTATGTGCTCAAGGTCTGGAGGCCAGGGTGGTACCTGCAGGCCAGGAAGCCAATTTCTACCCTGGTGCTGGGTGAGCAGCTGACACAGCGTCTCTAGTCACCTCTGTGACCTGAGCTCCTCCTGGTGCTGGGCAGCACCGTGTGGGGACCCAGCTGTGAGATGATCTACCAAGCAGCTCTGGAGGAGCTCTCCCTTTCTGGTTTCGGATAGGGATCTCTGCCACAGCTGACTGAGTTGGGAGCTGAGGCCAAGGGGTTGTTTTGTGCATTCTGTGCCATTCCCCTGCATTAATGTGCTGCAGGGTTTAGTGTGCAGATGCTGGCAGGCTCCTTTCCTCACCACCAGTAAATACATGGATCAAACACATTTCTTTAAAGGTAAAGAGCTAAAAAAATATAAACTAATCTCAACATGCATCATGCAAATGAGCCTGCCTTCTCAATACAATTTCCCTGAAACACCAACACCGCACAGGTCTTTGTAATGTGATAAATCAGCTGAAGCAGCAGGAATTTAACTGAAGGAATAGCATCTTTTTTGAGCACCTCTGGAGGTTAATTGATGAAAGGATTTTGAGTTGATAAACACAACAGGAGGATTTGGATGTTTTCTCTCAGATGAAAACCTGTATAGTCTGTGCTGCAAGATATTTATTTAACAAGAACTCTAAGTATGAAAGTCTAAGACGATGATTTCTCCTCCTGAAAATAAAAAGACTTTATTTCACTCTGAAGTGTCCTACTATCACTGTGACATCCTAGATAATTTCAGATCCCTTCAGGGCTTTGGTACTTAGATACATGTACATGCTAATCCACGAAGTAGATGGAGCAGGAAGATGACCTCCGAGCTGTGAATCCCCATGGATGGGAAGCAAACAAAAAGGAATGGACTAAGGCAACTTTGCAATATGAAGCTGGCACGTGGTGATGATAAACAGTCAACACTGGCACAACGCTGTTGTTTAGCTTTCAACTGAGTTAGACTTGCTGCTACCACTGGGAAAACTAATAACATAACAAATGAAACTATTGTTCAGTTTCATTAAAAAGAAATCTGATAAGATGGGGAAAATTGAATTAGCCAATCTCAATAGAGTTGCTGCTTGTTGGAGCAAAAGCAATATCATCTCTAATAGAATATGTCCCGGATAGTTTTGGCTGGTCCGTGCAGGCATGCAGTGTGAATTCTGTGTGCAGATGCTGGCACAGCCACGCAGCAAGCTAATGTGAGCATTAGTGGGTCAGCACTCTGTGTCTCCAGCAGCAGCTCCACGGCCAAGGCTGGCAGTGGTACTTTTCAGATCAATGAGGTGAATTGATTTCTCTTGGCAGAGCAGGTTCTGCTGAGGCTGTGGTGCCCCTGCTCTGTGGCAGGTGGATCCTCCCCTGAACCTCGCAGCCCGCACGCCCTGCTCTGGCCGTGGCTCCAGCCACTCTGCCTCGCTTGGGGACCACTTGGACTCCTTTTTCAACAATTCAGCTTTGGAATCCATGTTGAAAGGCTTTCATGCCCAGACCTCCTGATGCTCTAGGCCAGTGCTGGTTTTGTTGTGGCTTTGTGAGTCCCCTGGCAGAGCCCCAGTAGGACAGTGCTGTCCATAGCTGTGCACTCGCTGTAACAGTGGCACCCTGAGTTCAGGAGGTTGAAACCCTTACGTCACTTAGTGGTGACTCTAAAATTTTGTACCTGAAATAGTCAGTGCTTGCTCATTTTGTTGGAAAGCAGAGATCTTGTGATATCCCAATTAACACAATAGCCCTGTAACTGGGAGCTTTTAACATAACTCTGTAACCTCAGCTACCTCTGGAACAGCCCAGTGCTCTGCTCTGTCACTTGTCACTGCAAGGTGGGCTGGCATGCCATATTTCATATTTGTAGAGCTCATAAGATCCGGGAGGTTGCAGAACTGTCCCGTGCACCTTTGGTTACTGCGTGAGTGCAGTTAAGCTGTGGGATGTGGATCATCTCATCTGCCCAAGTATAAGAATTCAGTGCCTGTTTGTAGAAGTTGAGGCAAAAGGAGACCAAGTGAGACTGTCTTTTTGTTTGTTTTCTCTCACATAATTTAGAAGGGCAGAAAGGTGCTGGATTAAAAGAAGGGACTGATAATGTATGGAAGAGGTTTGTTTTTTGTTTTTTTTTTTTTTTTAACAAATGTGGTAAGTGCAGGCTTGGAGGCAGTGTGGAGTGGGGGGGGTGAGGCAGAGGGGACACAGAATTCAGTGATAATACGCTTTAGGTAAGATCAACATATTTTACATGTAGTATAAACACCTACATACGCTGTTTGGCCCCAAATGGGATATTTAAGGAGATTAATCTGAATATTTTCAGGGAATTACCTAGCTAGCATTAAACTCCTTTGACATCTCAGTACCAGAATGTTTCAGAGTCCAGTTCAGTTTCCTTATTTCTACTTAAATTAACGTTATTTAATTCTGAATTAGAGAATTACAAATGTTGATTTTTACACCTTTATTCTGCTAGAATTAATTTTCCAGAGCTTCTTTTCCTTGTTGCTATTTTTAGTAGGCTTCTGGCTGGCTTCTACTAATCAAAACAAGGTTGCTATAAAGAGGTTTTCTTGTTCCTTGACATGGTTTTCTGGGGACTTTAAAGCACTGCAGTGGCTGTTTGGTAATACTCTATTACTTGTAGCACCTTCTAAAATATCTCTTATGTCATCTCATTCTCACAAAAGTGGTGCATTCTGTTCAAGTTTAAATAATATGTTATCAGATTCAAAAGCTTACTGTCCTTAGATGATCAGAGTGAACTACTTCATTTTCAGTATGTGTGGAAATGAAACATTTTGTAATAGAAACTTAAATCTCCTGCCTGTGGAATGAAATGACCTTGTGTGGTACAAGATTTACATTTAAGCCAATGGGCACTAAAACCTGCTATGCACAGCTTTGTATTTCCAACTAGCAGTAACTCCATTTTGTGAAATCTAAATGGAAATTGTATCCTGAACATTTTTATTTTAGTGGATTTAAATATAGCCATGTAAATAAAACTATTACATGACAGAGAAAAAGAGATTTGAAGAGTAATATGTTGGAGAGAGTGAGGGAGGATGTGTGGAAATGGTAAGAGAGAAAAGGTTCTTGAGCTGCCAGTGGGATGTTCCTGAAATGTGAGACAGCAAGAGGGAGATGGAGATGAGTAGAAGTTTGTGAAATTAGAAAACAGCTGGAAAAAATTCCCAGGAGGCTGCTCCATGGCAGCCTATGGCCCTTGCAGCAGCCACAGGACTCTGCTAGAGCAAATGTGTGCAAGGGCTTTAAAAAAAATAAAAATCTTTCTAGATGGTACCTTTGACAGTGTTATTAACTCCTCTTGCACGTGTTAAAGGGCAAACTGAGCCTCTTCTTTTGCCTATCTTCTGGCTTGTTTGGTCTGCAAAGGTGCGACCGACATTTAAATGTGATTTGAAACTTGGTGCATGACTCTCCTGGTGTTACTGGTGAGGATGGGGAGCATGGGCTGCTCTGATTCAGACTTCAGCTGTGTACTCGGGAAAGCGGCTGTTTGGAACAGGAACACCAAGTCCAATAAAATCTTACTGTGTCAAGGCAGGTTCTGTTAGAGGAGAGAGAAAACGTGGTTTCTCTTTGGATTTTGTGCTGCAGCCCCCATCTCAGCAGCTCCAGCAGCCTTCTTCCCACCGTGGGCTCGTGGCTGTGTCCCAGTGGGCTGGGAAGCAGCAGCGTGCTGTGGGTGACTGCAGGTGGATGTGCTGTCCTTGTGGTTCTTCAGGGCTGGCTGGAATTGCTGTCCTTGGAGGGCTGGAGGAGGATGAGTAACAGGAGCCACAACATTAACTCCTATCTGTCTTCTCTGCCCAGCATGAGCCGTGTACAAATGTCACACACTCGGGAGTTAAAGTGATCTTTTCATCAAACTTGGAGACTTTTTAAGTTATTGGAGGTACAAGAGCACGTGTGGGTGGGCAGTGTTAGTGAGTTAGTCAAGTGAAGATGACAGAGGCATCTTCCTATTTCTAGTGATGATGTGGAGCCCAATATTCACTTTAATGATATAGTTTTTGTAACTTTGGAGAAACTGCTCTGATGGGAGAGAAAATAAAGCAATTAGAGGTTTCTTAGGCATACACAAAGTAAAACCGGAAGAAAGTAAGGAAATGATTTGCCTGTAAGACTTCATGAACATCACAGTTTTTTCAAATGCTTTTTCACATGATTTTGAAATATTTTAACCTGAAGCAATATAATCTTGATAGACTTGTCTCCTACCAACATTCTTGGGATGAATTTTTATTAACTGGGCCTATGGCATCTTTAAGGAACATTCCCTAACTTAAGATCTGCTCAACTGCGGATGGAGGCAGCTTTTGTGAAAGGGAGTTATTGCTAATATATGATGATGAAGTTATGTTCATATATGATGAAATGTTAATTTGTTAATAAGTAATGATGTTGAAGAGCTTTGTTTCAGCTGAGACCAGGAAGAAATTCATTCTTTCCTCTTCTTTCTTCTGCATTTGTTACATCTTTTCTATTTCCAGTTTGCTTTTTCAGCAGTACCATTTTAGAAGCTTTTAGAAATAATGGCCGCATTTACACCAAATTGTGAATTCAAAGGTTGATAGAAACTGCTCCCTCAGCTTACTTGGGAATCTCAGGAAATCCAGCTGCTGTTGGGTAATGCTTTGTGTGCTGTGGAGACCCCATCCTTCTGATGGGGAGCAAACAATAGGTGTTGGCAGTGCATGACTGCTAAAACATTACTGAGCTAGCAAAATTCAGACTAATGTCCTGGGCTCCACTTCAGCACTTTCATTTATTGAAATCTGCAGCACAGGTAACCAATTCTGCTGTACAGTCACATTGGATTTCCCGCCTAAACTACACACTTTTAACAAACAGACTTTACCATAATTGGTAATTACCAAACCAAACAAACAAAAAGTGCATGTGTACTTACTTTATGGACTAAATGTTTTCTTATTGGGTGCTATACCTGTACAAGTTCCCATAAAGAGAATAATGATTTTTGGTACCTCTCTTGGCTGGCCTTTGTTGCTCATTAGCCTGAACTTGAGCTGTGTTTAAGCAGGGCTCATTTCCCTCCCATGACTGTGTTGTTCCTGCTGTGGTGCTTTTGCCAGCATCTCTGGCCAGGTGCTCTGTTACCTGTCTGGGGGGAGGGCAGCAGACCCCTGGAAAGGCATTTTTGGGCTCAGAGACCAGCCTGCCTTTTGCAGCCATCCCTGACCTCTTGACCTGAGCTACAAAAGAGCATAATTTTCCTGTACACTGGTTCCACCAGCAGGACCCAGTCCTGTTTCTGCTTGTCACCCTGGAAGTTCTGGCAGAACAGAGGATTGAGAAGCTTCTCCTGTAGCTCCTGGGCAGTAGCAACACAAAAGGAATCCTGTCTGTACATGTGAATGTATGTGCTTTTAGGTTAAAGAGGGAGCTCATGAAGTAGAGGTTAAAGCAGAGTCCTACCCAGACAGCTGTTTGTATAATTTTTTTATTTTTTTTTTTTTCCTTCTTAATACCTGGGAATAGTCAGCACAGCCAACTTCGGCTCCTGGTTAGGGAAGGACTGCTGGCCTCCATTCCTAAATAGTTTTGTGCATGAGCTGGCAACTCTTCCCTTATCTTGCTTTTGGGACTTAAACAGATTCATAAACAATGGAAATTAAAGTGGTTTTGGTTTTTTTTCTCTTTCCCCTCTATTTTACCCCAAGTCTCTTTCATCTCTGAGAGAAATGTAGCCTGCCTGGCTCTTGGGGTCTGTCCAATGCTTCTCCTGTCAGTGGTTCTGCTAAGATTTCTTTGCAGACTTTTTTTCTTTCACTGTACACACATTCCTGGTCTGCTTTAGCTCTGAGCCACTTCTCACACAGACAGTCTGAGCACTCTGAGTGTTTGGAAAGAAATAGTAAATAGGAGTTGGTTAACACTGTGTACAAATGTGTCTGTGTGGATAAAGCCTTTCCATGGATAATGCATCTATGTTAAGAGGAGCAGAGGACTCTGCTGCTTTAAAATTAAAAACTGGTTTGTAGCAGAGTAAACAAGCTCCCGTGGTTGTTACCTAGACGATGCACTAATTGGGAATGAAAACATTGTGTGGAATAAATAACACAAAGGCATCTTGATAACACCTGTCTGGTGGTACATTAGGGTATTGTACTGGGAGGGCTTTGAGGAAACAGGGCACACAACTTTTCACAGCTACACTTTGTACTGCAGGTAAGTCTAATGCAAATGAGGGAGAAATTGGTGACATTAGCCTAATAGCACTGCTCAGCCTGTAATAATCTCTACTTAATAATGACTCTGTAGTTAAAATTTTCAGATGAAGGCTGAAAACAGTTCGCTCCACAGGAGGCCTCATGGCTTTGTGTCTTCTGTTTTCCTAAAATTACCGTTCAGACTAAGACAAATCAAGGGGTACAATGCAACAAGATAAGGATCTTCCAGGGAAAAGATCACTCTCTGACATAAACAGCAATTGCGCACAGAGGGTTCTTGAAACCACAGCATGTTGATGTGTCTGTGTAAAACAAATACAGGCAAATTTAAGTCCAATGTCTTCTGTAAAGACTTATATCTAGAATTCTTCTCCCACAGATATTCTTCTAATCACCTTTTGTGGAAATTTAAACCATGACAGGGACTGATTCCTTTTGCCAGCACATCCAGCTCCCACCTTAATGCTATGAGGAAAGCCAAGAGACAGCTCAATATTAATTATTTATTGCAATTCCAAGTCAGGCATTGTAATAGTAATCAGCAGTGGAGAAGAGAAGCATAGCCCAGTTGGCTTCTAATTGATAAACCAGATTCAAGTAAAGCAAATTTCTAAACTAGATCAACTCCTGTTGAATAAATGACTAAGGCTCTGACATATATCCTGCCTGTACAGTGAAAAAATAGGAACACTCCTGGTTGGCTTTCCATTTGTGATTTGTCCGTAGTGATGACAAACTCTTTTTAGCTGAGTGCACTCCTTACGGTGCAGGTTCCTGTCAAGGTGAATTTGATTCATTTTATCTTATTGCACCAAAGTTTAAATCATGTCATTTCTATCCGTGGCTACATGTGGTTGATTTGTGGTACTTGTCTAACTGGAGAATACATAACATAAGATTGATTACAGTAGCATTTCTAAGAGTGTAATGATAACTTTTTATGGCTTTAAACTCTGTCATTGTGCTGGTGTCACGGTGTTCTGAAAGGAGTTGGGATCTCACACGTCACGCGAGGAAGGAAAAGCAGGTAGGGAGAAGAACAATAGTCAAAAGAGCTGGGAGGAAATCACATTTCTTCATTAGGTTTCTCTGCAACATAAAAAGTGTCAAAATAAACAAATATTTCAGCATGCCCTACAGAAAAAGACATATTCAAGGTAGCTCCGTAAAGGACTTGCAAGGAAGAAACTGAAACCTGCATTATTTCAGTATTAATAAAATGTTAAAGATAGATGGAGATCTTAAGTATCTGGATTTTGGAAGGTTGGTTTTCATGTTGGCTTTGATGTGACTGCATGAGGTGTGTTTTTTTGCCTGTGACTATCTTTTCAAATACACAGTGGTTCCACTTTTGAAAGCCATGAGTGATTTGGGTGCACATTTAAAGGCATCAGAACTACAAGGATTCTTCAAAACCTCTTAGCTATATGGCCTGTGTGGGTTTCTTATATTGACAAAAGAGCTCACTGACACTTTTAAAGCTGCTTAAAGCCCTTGTCAGCCATCATTCAGAATCTATGTAGACAAAAGAAATACCGAGTAGATGAAAATTAAAGGATACCCCAGAAATTCAGTAGCAGGTCTGGGAACGTCTCTAATATTCTGAGTTCCTTGATTCCTTCTCTTCAGAGGCAAAGGAATATATGGTGTCTTGATTTCTCCTTGGCTGTGCTGTGTCTTTTTTCTTTTTCTTTTTCTTTTTTTTTATTTTTTTTTTATTTCTTCACAATAATGTGACCCAAAGGAAAAAAATAGTTTGTCAAGTGTGGAATTTGCCTCTGGTCTGAGTCACAGGGGAAAAAGGCAGTGCTCACTCCAGGAGGAAGTCATTTGATGATGCAGGAAATCAAACTGAACTCAACAGGCTAAAGATGGATGCTCTATATCAGGAGAAGTACTAAAACTGTCTCTCTCATTGTAGAGCTGATTAGAGGCATAAAGATGCAGTAAATGTGTCCCAGTGTAAATGGGCTCTAAATATTCAGGGACCTTCCTGAAGTGAAGGTCTAGTGACAAACTGAATGCTTTCTAAGTTATATTTCCGAGTTTGCATCTTCCCTTTTTCCTTTGCTTTATGCCTATATGCTGTGTTTTCTTGGAGGACAGGCTGATCATTGCTGGTGGCCACAGCACGTTTTACTGAAACCACTGAGCACACCTTCCATAGCTGATGCCATGGAAGCTCCTTTCCAGAGAGTGGACTAAATTCCAAATGCTGTTGGACTGAAGGTCAGCAGAACCCTGGCTTGTATCAGAATTGGTGTCACCCTCTAGGGAGTGAATGTCCTCCTGTGCTGGGCACTGCTGGGGCCCCACCTCGAATCCTGAGGTCAGCTCTGGGCCCCTCAGGAGAAGAAGGACGTTGAGGAGCTGGAGCACAAGTTTGTTTAAGAGTGACTGTAGGGGGGCTCAGCCTGGAGGGAATGGGGCTCAGGGGAACCTTCTCACTCCTTACAGCTCCCTGACAGGAGCGTGCAGCCAGGTGGGGAGCAGTGTCTTCTCTCATGTAATGAGAAATGGGACAAGAGGAAATGGCCTTAGATTGCACCAGAGGAGGTTTAGGCTGGGTGTTCTTCACTGAAAGGGTGGTCAGGCACAGCTCCCCAGTGCAGTGGTGGGGTCCGTCCCTGAAGAGATGTAAAAGACATGGATGTGGCACTTGGGGACGTGGGTGAGCTTTGACAGTGCTGAGTTATTGATTACAACCAATGATCTTGGTGGTATTTTTCAACCAAAACGATTCTGTGATTCCAAGAAATGCAGGTGCTGTGGTTGATTAACTGTAATAGGAACTGTGATTTTCAAATGTCCCCGGTAAGCAGCAGGTGCTACTTTGGCAGAATCCTCTGCTGTTTCTGATCAGCTCGTGGCTCCAAACACCAACAAACCACAAAAGGTAATGAGATACACCTTGTCAAGGATCATTCAAATACAGTGATCATGTTTTTTACTCAGTTAGCTGTGCCTTCCTGTTTGTATAACGGTGTTTGGTGGTACTACTTACAAGCTGGATAAGTTAATTAAGCTCTTGAAATAATGTGTACAATGCTTCAAATTAAAAGCAGATTTGATTTGTCCTAACCACTATACAAAGGCATCAGGGACTAGATTGTCATATCCTTTGAAGATACAGTGATCAGAAAACCACACTGACCATTAATTGAGTACTAATAGCAGATATCTCTATTTGGAATTAATTTCTGGTTGTTATATAAATACGTGTGTGTGTGTGTGTGTATAATTGTGCACCCCAGGCATTTAAATAAAGTGTCTGGTTTCATGAATACTGATATTGTTTCTAAGATACCTTTCCTAGCTGTTTTCGAAAGTTCTACAAAGTATTCCCTGAGAGCTGCTTCCTGCTGTTGGTGGGTTTTCCCAACCAGGAATGGTTAAGAGAGCTGCTCTTGTTGAATTTTTAGTTTGTGTACATTTTAACTGCTTCTCCAGTCAGTATGTAGATGCTGTTTCAATTTAATTGAAACTCGTCTTTTGAAAGAAGAGGGCATGAGTAAAAATATGTTTTCATTGGCTTTCATCTTTTCATGCTGATAAGCAAATCAAATCATTTGCTGTCCTGAACATAGGTAGGAAGAAGATTGAGTGGTCTTTGTACTTCATGGCCAAACAATTCCGAAGTATGCACGAAGCTGCAAAGAAAAAATCACTATTTGAAAGTACTGGCCTAACTCTTGTCTACCTTGTACCTCCCACCTTCTACCAAGAACTTCCTGAGCCTGATCAAGGTGGGCTGAGCGCCCGCTTGCCAAACTGTCACCTTCTCATGGCAGGGCACGCATTGCCTCTGATCACTCAGAGACGTGCCAACTGTTTTGTATTACTGGGAACTACAGCCAAGGAGCCTTCTCAAACTACAGAAAAGCACTTTTTGACAGTTGTTGTTTGAAAGTTAAGTGCAGCATCAAATGGGAAGGTTGGGCAGGGAGGGCTGGATTATGGACAATTATATTGTTCCAGGGAGATCTGGGGATTGATGCTTGGTTTTGATTAAATCTGTTCACTGTTCAAGGAAAATTAAGTTCTACTTGCCCAAATTATTTATGGTATGGACCACATGCCTTGCACCACATGGTCTCTCTGGTCAGTGAGCAATAAATCCATGTGATAGAGGTCTCTAAAATGCATGAGAGTTGCAGTAGGGAATGAAGTGAAGTAGGGAGTTGTAGTAAGAATGGGAATGGGGCAGAAAGTCAAACTTGACAAGAGGTTTTTTTGTTTGAATGCTTTGAGAAAATAATCTGAGGGCTGTCCCATACAGCAAAAAATCAAAGGCCAGTTTTGCAAACATCTGTGTGATTTTGTAGCGCCTTTCAAGTCTGGTATGCAGTGTTTGCATACCTGCTTCTGCTGCAGGGCCCTTCAGGAGGCTGCTGTAACTGTCCCCTTGGGGACTGGTGGTGTGCAGCTCTCTGCAGAATCATTTCATTGAGCACTCAGATGACTTCAGCTGCTCTTCTCTAATTACTGATGGAAAGAGGGGGGGACGTTCTGAATTTCTGCTGAGGAGCTTTTCTCTTTCAGGCTAAGCATCACTTCATGGTAAATGTGGTTACTTTTGCTTTGTTTTGCTTGTTTTTAAAGAGAAAAGAGGAAAATAGTGGTATAACTTTCCCTTAGTAAAGGCACCACTTTTTTGGTCCAATTTTCACGGTGCAAGTTGGTAGGAAATTGAGTTCAGAGTACTGAGGACACAGTTCAGATGTTTTGAACCCTAATGTACCTGATTTACTGAGGGAGAATAATGAAGCAGAATAGCCTCAACTACTGGAATGGTTTCACTCTATTGAATTGCATCAGTTTTAGACAACTAGGTCTGAACTGTGACATGTGAGACGGGATGTTGTAAATAGCATGGCTGTGTGCACAGTACAGCCCCCCTCTTCATCCTGCCTTTCTCTCTAAGCCTTTCCAGCTTAGAATTCAACACAAGCTTCTTTCTCACCAGTGAGAATGAATTTTGATTATCCTGAAACATCTAGACATCTGAAGCCCAACTCCAAGCTGCCCAAGCCCGAGGTGCATCTTTTTGGAATTTCCATAATCTTCATCTTACATGACCTATGCAGTTAACGTAGCAGTTTGTTTCCAATTAAAATTTTAAGTTGTAAAAAAAGTACCAGAAAATTTGGAGTGATTCTACGAGGGGTAGGAGACCCAGTTCAGGCAAAATAAGATTCAATTCAAGCGTGGGTGGGTTTATGGGATTGTAGGGTTTTAGTTTTATTCTCACACTCCTCTGTAATTCCTAATTTTGGACAGAACAGATGGACTGAAATTCTCTCTTCCCTTGTTTCCCTTCTGGGAGAAAACATGTTTGCAGGGACAGATTCAGTGGTATAATTGAAGTAGAGAACAGGGTCTGCTGCATTTCTGACCAACTGAAATCCAGAATAAAACAAGAAAATGAGGTTTATATTTTGCAGCCAGAGGAAAAAAAAATATCCTTTTTTAAAAAATAGCTAACATAGATATAACGATCAAGCCATTAAGCAAAAGGGAACAATACAGATGTGTTGAATAATGCTGGATAAAACAAAGAGGGGTTCTCCTCTGAGGTGCCTTATAAATTCTGTGCTGGTGATGTGCCTGGATCCCCAACCAGATGCAAGTGGTGTAGGTGTGGGTTTACCTGAGCTCTGAGTGCAGGCAGCCCATGCTGATCAGGAGACTTCTTGCACAGCTTCTGCACCTTCACAGAGACTCCAGGTGCAGACTAAGGCCTCCAGACACAGATGAAGTTCTCTGGCCAGGTGAAGAAGTGACTGTGCCACGCACGCACCCCTGCGGTTAAAACACAGCCAGCAAAAGCAGCTCGGCCGGGAACAGAACGGGTGAAGCTGCAGAGCTGATGTGTCAGAAGTTGCCAGGGAAGCTGGGATGTGGCACAGGTCAGGGCTGCAGGTGTTCATCAGCCCTGCTGGGGACGCTCAGCCCCACAGAGGTCTCTGACTCGGTGGCTTGGCAGCGCTGCCACCCATCACAGCTGGGACTCCTTTGTGGCAGGTGACAGCAAACACTGTCAACCCCGGAGTGCTTCCAGCACAGCCACCCACTTTCTGTGAGAATCCCCTTGGTCACAATAGACTCGGGCAAAAGTTAAGAGCATTTAGGTTTTTTAATGTTCTTGTGTAAGCATTTAGAAGTGAGATCCTTGGGAGGACTTCTAAACAAACCAAGCTGGGCTCAGGAACTCTCTGGAACTCAATACAGTAGGAGTCTGAGAAAGGACTTGGAGAAAGTGTCAGGCAGGCTGACACTGCTCCTGTTTGTGCCTGGCTGTCCAGTTACAGCTGGCACTGGAGGCAGCAGGCTGGGCTTGATGAACCCTTGCCTGAACCAGGACAATCAATATATCTTTGCTCATTGCATAGCACAAAATGCGCTACAAGGTTGAGATCCTGAAAGGCAAACTCCTTCCAGCTACTGGATTTAAATTCCAGTAAATGCCCATATACGGCAGAGAAGGGAATAATTACTATATAGCAACTCTACTAGGTAAGAAAATTATTTCATAATCCCTTTAATGTCTGTGCTTACACGCTAGCCAGCTGGCTTGGTTACTGCAGGTAAGAGTGGCTATTCTATTCCTTCAACAACTTGTTTTCAATCAAGCAAGCTAGATTTTTGCAAGATCAATATGAGATGAACAGAAAATATTTGATTACCTCAGAAGCTGTCAGTGTCTGACTTTTTTCTAAGCTGACATAAATAACATCTGGGGCAGCAAATGTACATGTTTCTGCTTTCTATTTCTGAACATTATTCATGGACTGCAACTTAGTTTGAAATTGAAACAATACCAGTTAGAATTCTGGAAAAGCACCACTTCAATTTGCAGCAGAGAAACAACAAGCTGCCAGCTGGAATGAAGAAATTCTCAGCACACAGAAGGCAGGGAGCATGTGTAGCATGATGCAAAGTACAGTGAAACTTGCTTGTAAATCACACTGCCTTTTAAAATTCAAGTCCTTCTCTCTGGCAGAGTAGAATGCTGCTGAAGTATTGCCCCATGCCTGAAATTATAGCACCTAAAAATATTGCTGTTTGTTCATGCTGTGAGAAAGGTGAACCAAGCAAGTTTTCTGAGAAGAAATTGCCTGTGCTGTACCTCTGGGGTGGGTGCTGCAGTCACTTTTGCACCTCGCTTGTGCCCCGTCTAGACAAGAATTCTAAAATTTCCAAGTTGTTTAAGTATCAGATGTTATTACTAAATTTGAAATGGCTTTATGAAAGGTTACTATCTTCACAGATATATGCTATATGCTTTACAGATATGCTATACAGGTGGCTATATTTCTGCTTGGTAAGTCCTCAGAGCAGGAACAACAAGAATACAATCCTACAATTTCTATTCTGTGCTCTAAAAGTGCCTTTAAAATGGAGCAGTGTTTGCTACCCAGCAATTGTCCCCAGCAACCTCTCGAGATCTGAGCTATTAACTACCAGTGAATGAGTACATGTGCTGTGGCCTTTAACCTCATCTTTGGGTTATCATTTCTGATGTTTCTTTCAATAACTTGGCCGGTTTCTTTTTTTTTTTCTTTCTCTTTTTTTTTTTTAGCTGCCACTGAGATTTTTTTTTTTTTGGTTGTTTTTTATCCAGAGCTATGTCTCACACTTCTGGGCTGTATCCCCAGGATAGAAATACTTACCTTTTCTTTCATATCTCATGTGCAATTTGTTGGCTCTGACAATTCCTTTCATTCTGAAAAATATTGTTTTAGAGAAATCAGTTTTAAAACCCAGCAGCAACTCAGGCTATTTTTGTCTGTAGCCATTCCAAAGAAGTACCAGTTGCCAACTTGTCTCAACAGTAATCAGCACCTCCAGGTAATGGCTCCTGACACACTTTGGTACAAAATGTTGCTGAAAACTCATGATCTGACTCTTCTTTTCAGGCTAACAAAGAAAACTGCTGGAGGAGTGAAAAGATGGAAGAGTTTACTTCCTCCCCCTTGGACTAAGGGCTGTGAAAAAGGGATGAGATGTCAGCGTGGGATCCTGAACTTGCTGGGGATGAGCACAGGACACTGTGGTCCTGTCTCTCCAAAGGAGCAGTCACCTTGAGTTAGGCTGCTGGGCCGTGGCAGACTGCCACCCACACTGGGGTATGCTTTAAAGTGAGCAGAATGGAAGTGGTTCAACTTCCCAGGCACACCACCTTGAATAATGTCAAGGAGAGGAAAAAAGGGAAATGAGCTTGCTTGTCAATGAAAAGAGAATAAATAAAAAAATAACTGAAGCTTTCCCATCTGCTGTGCCAATAAATTTAAAACTGACCCAGTGGTTTTTAACCACCATATTTTTTTTTCAGGCTTTTGATTGAAAGTTTTAAAAAGTCCTTTTAAAATTCAGCTTGTGCAGGTGGGGAGGCAGGGATGCAATCAGCTTTGCTCCCTTCTTGCCAGGAGGCAGCTGAGGGAGAGGGAGCACATGCAGCAGTGCCTGCAGGAGGAGGTTGCTGGGGGAAGCTGTGATCACTGGCCCCACACAGTCCAGCTTCCCTGCCTGTGGGGATGCTTCCTCTTCAATTTCATGGGATGAAGTTTTGGCCCCAAGGCTCTCACAGCCTGAAGATGAAGGCACTTCACCTCTACAGCATTGTGTGGCACAAGGAGCTCCTTCATTTTTTGCCTATTATTCCAAGCATAATTTGTAATCAAATAAAAGCTATGATTGAAACATTGTCGTGATGGCTTGTCTGATCTGAACTGGGCGTTTCACCCTTTGCAGGTGGCTAGAAGTTTACAGGCTTTTAATGAAAAAAAAAATCTAAGATTTTCTTTTTAATTTGGGCAATTTCACAGAAAGCCCCTGACTGGCTTCAAACCAGTGTGGAGGGATGGTGAGGGATGTGTTGAGTGCAGGTATCTTGGGGAGCAGCTGCAGGTTGAGCTCTGCTGGCAGGACCCCCGGGCCAGAAGAGGCCATGAACTGCTGCTGCTTTGCAAAGGACACGGGGACCTCTGGCCCCCAGGTGAGGGACACTGAGGTGGGAGACAATGACCCCACACTTTTGCACATCTGGACTGGGAGGGTATAAAACCCCAGGATGTGCTTTGTTCAGAGTCCCTCCTTGGAGGCACCAGCTTGAGCTGTTATTTTGTTGTTTAGTTATTGCTCCGAGATTAAATTATTGTAATGATCAGGATATCTGAGACACTCGTATGGGAAACCTGGGGTTGAGCAGGTGGGGAAGCACCTGGTCTGTGTGGGGTGTGGGCTGCAGCTGTGAAGGGGCTTTGCTGAAGTTAGGCTGTGTACACTGGAGTTTCACCCGGTTTTATTAGCTCGTTATCTTCAAGTGAACTTGTAATTCAGAGTTTTTCTGTGTTAAAAACTTTCCTGAGAGATTAGGTAAACCCGGTTTCCAGGGGAACATACACAAGAAAACCTTTACAGCCACCAAAATAAGCTGTTAGAATAAACTGAATCTATTTAGCAGCTTGCTTGGTAACAACTGATCAAACTAATAATGTTCATTATATCCCAGCCCCTGCAAGCAATTTTGCAAAGACAAACCAATGCTTTCCTTGTGTTTGGACAAATCTCAGGCTCGAGCATAACACAAAATTCAGCTGCTAAAGAGTCATACCTGGATCTAGCACTGCCAGAAGAGCAACACTTTCTGAGTCTGTTCTGGATCTCTTTTGGGGTGCTATACATGGGATGGAGAAAGCTGCCCCTGAAGTGACAGCATTTGGTTTATATGGGAAACATAAAATTAATTTACCTTTCCTTTCCTAGATTCTATATATTTTGGGGTTTTTCTGTGCTATAGCACAGCTGTGAGTTTTTTTTGCATCTTTGCAGCCTTCCATTGATTCCTCAGTGTGGTACTTCTTTTTCTTTAGCTGTAACCTGGTCCTCAGTGCTACTCCCAGAGTCTGAAATCCCCATGATCATGCAGTTTTTGCTGTTACTGAAAACTCAGTCACACTATGTTTATATCTAATACTAATGCTCAGGTATCAGATGTGTCTGCTTGTTTAAAACTTAGTGTAGCTTATAAGTATTAGGGAATGGGTGGGAAACACCATACACAGCAGCAATGGGATTTGCCTTATCTGTTTACCAGAAATGCATTAATATCAGTGGCAAATCATGGCATATTATGAGTTTAAACTAAATCTCCTTTCTCCTTCATTATTTAATAATTATTTAATTTTCCTTGATCCTCTCTCTTTCTTTTCCAGGTTAAAGAACCAACCATGCTCTGGCCAAATCTCTACCAAGCCAAGCAAACTCCTTCTCTTTATCCTTCTTTGATACTATAATGCTGCAACAGGACCAGTGTAAAATCCTTTGTTCTACCCTTGGCACCTGACATCTTAGAAACAGGATTTATCTTGGAATGTTTATTCTCCTCTATTCTCCATTTTAACAGTGCAAATATTTGACTTTGCAGTTGTGACGTTAGTATAAACTTCACAGTAAAAACCTGGCTTAATTAAGACCATCAAAATACCTGTCAGCTTTGTGTATGTACAAGAGGCTGGGTCAGAATTAGCCACCTACAGGTGATGTTGCACGTGTTTCAAGGACTTTTTATTCCTTATGAAAGAATGTCTTTCAAAGGTGAATTTTGCAGCAGGCACTTAAGTAAAATTAGATAACAGAAAAGAAAGTTTCTATTCCTCTAAATGCTGAAAGTTAGGTCTTTTCCTAAAACTTCTTTAAATGTACTTTCTAAGAATATGCCATCACACGTGGGGTAAGAAACATCAGAGCAAGTGTGTCATAAATACAGCTGAATTTTAAATACCCTCTTGTTTTTATGTCTGCATTTGTCTCAAAGCACACAAAAACTCCTAGAGATCAATCTAAATGAAATAAGGATACAATCAATTAGCTTCTTCATTTGCAGTAGTAATTGCTTAAAGATGAGAAAGAGGAGATCATATTGAAAACTTGCTGGAAGTAGAAAATAAATGTATGGAGAGAAGTACATGGATTACTCTGATCTTTAACAGTTGTGTCCGATATTATGGCTACATTTAACAGTTGTCTTAGAGAATTTTTTTTCAGTTAAGGACTTTATAGGATAATTTGCTGAGGGGCTGAAGGTTCCACCACAGTTCCAGTGGTACTGAGGTCTGGGTGAGCAGAGAGCTGGATTGCAAACAGCAGCACTTGAGGTTTTGTAAAATGCAACGCCAGGTGCAGCTTGATTTCATAAAACAATAACCCCTGGCTGATGGAGTGTAATATGGCACATCTTCAAGAATAAATGAGACAAAATATTCCAATTACAGACTAATCTTACTTCTTTCTATCCTGAGCCAAGCGTTTGCCTCAATTGTTCATCAGCAAATTACCCCAGGAGCAGAGAACTACCACGGAGGATAACAAAGCGGCGTCTGCTCAGGGAGATTAACTGTTGATCAGATTCTCATATTAAGAGTTCTTGAAGGAAAAGAAGCAAACTAATTCACAGCAGATGAG
The DNA here is from genome assembly GCA_013390105.1 of Tichodroma muraria. Lineage (NCBI taxonomy): Eukaryota > Metazoa > Chordata > Aves > Passeriformes > Sittidae > Tichodroma > Tichodroma muraria. Next base: position 3,323 of record WAAG01052686.1, on the reverse strand, counting down.
ACACTGATGTCTTGTTCTTTGTCTTCAGAGGAGCCTTCTGTGCCGTGTTCACCAGGATTTTTTTGGAAGCTGCTTTTCGAGGATTTGTGTGTGCCTTCTGTACAACACATGCTGCAATAAAAAAAAATAATCAAACTTACAGGAACAGCTTCATGGGGGCTGGGAAAACTTTAGAAGTGTTGTGACAATTAATGCCTGTATTCAGCATCTCTGAGAGATTTAATTAATGATCTGTCATTAACTCTTTCATGTATCTGTGTCATAAGAATGTGTTTCTTTTTCCTCTTCTTTTGGATTGTTTTAAGACTGAGGCCGATTTTGCCCTGCATGCTGCAGAGGGGAGTTCATAAAGAGGCCAGGCTGAGATGTAGAGAGACAAGCAATGTAGAGGTATTAGTTCCAGCCACGGTGTGAATGTACATTGTTGAAGTGCACGGTGTTGGATAAGTTTTAGGGAAGGATACCGACGTATGTGCTGCAGTTGGAGTCGCTCCTTTTTACTGTGTTTCCCCCTCCACACCCCCAGCAAATATTTTTATGTAGCTGCTCTGATGACAGCCTTTGGGTGCACGCTGCAGTCAGAGCTAGGGGTTCTTTGCAGTCATCTGCAGCCTTCCCTGGGCCTTGGGTTGATATGGAATTCCTCCTTTGCTTCCAGCTGAATGGTGTTGATCCACACAGATCCTCTGCAGAGTTTGAAGTGCTTCGCAGTCAAGTACAAGTTACTGCAATGATTAATTAGTTTATAAATATTTTCTACAGCTTAACAAATTGTATCATTGCTGCGCTGGAAAGAGCCACTTGACACTCTGTGTGTATTTTAGGCTATGAAGATCAGCTGCAATTTTAAGTGTGTAAAACCACTCCACTGGAATGTCTCTATGCAGATGGGAGATAAAACTCAGTCAGATTTTTCAATGAGTAGTTAATGGTCATGTTTTGAGAAATTCAGGGTTTAACCTAGCACAGTATCTAAGTGTAACACTTCACCTGTGTCTCCTTTACTATTAAACACCCAGATTTAGGTTAATTGAGCTGCTTTGAAAGCACAGACTGTTAACGACAGTTCCT
>WAAG01052676.1:0-10272 GCA_013390105.1 Tichodroma muraria | reverse complement strand
GGGGGGGAAAAAAATAATAAAAAAATCCCCCCGATCCGGCGGTACCTGCGGAAAGAGAGAGGAGCCGCCCGCGCGCCCGGACGCGGTGCCCGCAGCCGGGAGCGCCCCGAGGGGTGCGGGCGTGTGCCCGCGTGTCCGTGTGTCCGTATGTGCCCGTGTGCCCGCGTGTGCCCGCGTGTGCGGCCGGGGNGGTACCAAGCTCTCATCTAGAGACCAATCCGCCCATTTTTTATATGCAGCACAATTTAACTTCCAGTGCTCTCGCCCTAATCCCTTTCTCTCTGGCTGCAGACTCAAATCCTTCTACAATCTGCAGCATTATTATTACTGGGGGGAGGCTGCGCGGCCGGGGGAGGCTGCGCTGAGCATCTTTAGACACTTGCAGTTTACAAAACAGTCTATTTTAAGGGTCGTACATTAAAAATACAACCGATCTGCGTTAGCGTTCAACCTTTGATCGAGTATTTAGTCGCGGCATAAACATGAATGAAGGCTGGCCAGGGGTGTAGAGGATGCAGCACTACGCGCGTGTGCCTATAGACTGTATGTACCTATAGGGACCTGGCGGCAGACCACGGCTGCACCCAGACGGGGACAGAGATGCTGTGCAATACTAATTAAACGCAGGTAACACGCATTTTGGGCGAGACCCGTAGGAGATCAGCTCCAGGAGCTCTCCCCAGTTCCACACGCCCTTAGTCGCCGGGAACCACGTTTGCCCGGCGCGCTCCCGGGGCTCAGCCGAGGGCTGCGCTCGGGGGCTGCCAGCCCCTGCGCACTGCCCCGCTGTCCCTCGGGCCCCGCCGGGCACCGGAGCCGGGACACTCCCGGCCCCGGCAGAGCCCGCGGAGCGCCCGGCTCGGTCCCGCGGCGGGAGGGGGGGGGCTCAGGCCGGCCCCGGACAGGGCCTGCCCTGCCCCACCCGCGGGGACCGAGGGGCACAGTCCTGACCCACATCAACGTCACTTTAGCCCCTACCCAGACCTCCCCCCTCGGATGGGAACGAGCTGGGCGAGCCCGGCGGGCGCCGGCGCTCGTGCGGAGAAGCGAGAAGAAAGTTGGATGCATCAGGTCCGGAGAGGTGTCGGTGTGCGGGGAACGCAGGCAGCGCTCACCTGCCCGGCACAGGTTATCGTGCCTTTAGCTCGAGGCGCCTTTCACCCGCTCCAAGCCTTCTGCAGAGACATCAGACACTGCTGCCACGAGCACAGCGTGGTCAGCTGTCCTTGCTCTGCCTAATGTAAAGATGAAATGAAGTCCTTCGTCAATGGTATCTCTTCCTTATAAAGCACTACCAGCATCTGTGGAGTGAAAAAAAAACAATTTCCTTATATCATATGCACCTACAGGATTTGAAATACCATCTGCTTTCCCTCTTCTCCTCTCAATGCCATCACTGAATCAGTTTCTCTTCCGTCCTATGATGCTGCTCCAAGGGAGATCACAATCCATATATCTTGTCAGAGATAACCTGAATTGATAGCTTATATTACAGTTAAGCTATCTGTTGCAAGCTTTATCCAGATTTTTAAATGAAATATTGCACATTCTGTGCATCCTCATGAAATGCATGATCTCTTTGTAACAGCACAAGAAGGTTTTGATTTGACCCAAGAAACCAATGACATTCATAGCTAAGGCTGGCAATAACTTCCAAGGTGGCAGTCATTTTGGATAAGTGCCTGACATAACAGTCTAAACACTGCAATGATTTCCCTAAGCACAAGGAAAATTGAAATTTTGTTTATCAAAGTCCCCTAGTGCACTAAGTTACCCAGTCATTATGATCAGCACTGAATAGCCACAGGTTATTTTAAAGGCTTGCAATGGACTTTTTGCTTAGTTTCTTGGCATTTCCCATGTAGCTTATCTCATTTTGATTCAAGGCTGTTAGCAGTGCACATACTATATATGTATATATACCTATATGTATATATACATACATATAGGTAGATAAACCTACCCACTTTCCGAGGAAATTATAAGTAGCGACTTTTCAAATCACTATTGCATAGACACAATCTTAGTGGCTAGAGGGAGTTTTTTTTCAAATATGAAATGTTTTCACCTTCATTTGTTCTTAGCTAACGCAATTTACTATGCTTTGTTCTTCTACTGAAGCACAAGAGAACTTTGCTTAAGCAACAAGTAAACTGAGGTCCTCACCTGAATTTACAAAAACAACACAATGGATTTTTATTGAAGTACGTGGACATCTTATGGCTGTAAAGCCACTGAGATTCCTTCCTCTGTCAATAAGGCGTTAATTCCATTCTTAGAATGACCTTAAACTATTTTTTCTAGATGAATAATATATGTTTGCAAAAATAAATAAATATTCAACATAGCTTCGATATTTCGTTTTCTCCTTCATTACTCATGAACAAAGAGGTTGTAAGTATATTTGCTCTTTGTGTTTTGTCTGTGATGGGTATCTGGACAGAAAGATGGGATGAATATTGTGTGATTGAATAGACAGAGATTCACATACCTCTGTGCACTAAAATCTGAGCAGCTGGAAAGCTGAAGCAGTTTTAGAGCCCATGAAACACAGCCTTGCATCCTATAGTCTTCTTGATTTATTTTGATTAGTATATAATCAATGGCAAATGTTTTTAGTTTACTAAAGTGTCAGGGGTTACACATGATGTTCTTTGCCTTTTTGCCTCCATGGACACAATTGCTGTGTGCCAAAGGATTATATGTTTTCCTGAGTTCTCACTGGGTGAAAATATTGACCTAAAATTGGAAGTTGCTCATTCTCTCTCTAATTCGCATCTGCTCAGAAAGTAGGACAAAACTATTTTTCCTCCATGGCTGAGATTCCTGTCCATCAGTGCTCACATGTAACCCAGATTTTATCTTTTCCTTTCAAAAGCTGTTATCGCAGTTATCATGTCATTCCATAGTAAATGCTAAAAATATTTGGATGTAATCAAACAAATAGGCTGTTTTATGATGGATTGTGTTATCAAAACAACTGCTTTAAAAATATAAAAGAAATTACAATTGTTTTTACCAGCAAAAATGCTGTTTTGAAGGAAAAAAGCTATGTGTCTTGCAATTCTTACTTTTTGCCTTTTCCATCTGAATTCCACTGACCTAATCCAAACACGACTAAGAGTAATGCATTTATCAAATAAACCCATCTGTGGATTTCAGGCACCTAACTTAAGAGAATATCTTTGAAAATCTCAAGCTATATATAGGAATGTGCATAGTACCAGTGAGTCTTAGGGTCATATGATTTCATTCTTGAACAAATTGTTCAAATGAGAAAGGAAAACTGCCTTTGAACATACGTCTCCAGGTAACTCAGTATTAGGTGATGTGCATTTCTGCAGTTTTACAGTCACGTTTGGAAAAGGAAGATACCGGGCAGACGTGTTTTTTTCAAGCCAGCTTTATGATTCCATAAAGTTTTCCAAAATATTGGGTGTCTTTCATCTTACATGGGAATGTAGAACGATATCCTTTAAGAACAATATAATTAAACATAAGCAGTCAGCCAAGGCAAGCCTGGCACAGTTCTGTGCAATGCTTTGAACCCTGATGTTAGTGCAAGTGATCAGTAGCAGTGAAGTTAATCCTAATTTGGTAAAATATATTTATTAAATGATGGATTAAAATTGACATAGAGAAAGATTTTCAGAGTAGTAAAACTATTTTGCTTTTAAATTTATAATAAGTACTTTTTGAAGTCTGGCCTACTCCTTTGGTATATATACATATACATATACATATATATAGTATTTAAATAGGTCAGCTGGAAAGAATATATTTTTTCAGTCTTGTGGGTTTTTTTAATATTTTTATTTGTGTAGGCAAAATATACATATGTTTAATTTTAGTTTAGGAATATATAAAACAACTGAAATTCCACAGTAGAATGCTTTGACACAATGTGTCCTGAATAGTCAAGGGATTTGAATAAAGCAAATGAAACTCAGAGATTTACTGGCATACAGCAGATCAGATGAAGAATTAAAACAGAAAGACCATCTGCTCCAAAGCTTTGAGCTCTGTTATTTACAAGTCCTGCTCGTGTGATTAAATGGAAATATTTTGTAAAATATATGACTCAAATTTGATTTCTAATTTAACGTGTTTCAGTAATATATCAAAGCACAGTTGTTAACCCGTTAGTAGACATAATAAAATTCAATGGCTTAACTTTTTTTTTTCCCCCTTTAATTTAAAGCCACAGTAAAGATAATAGAACATACACTTGTCACTTAGTGGTGGATTTTTGTTTTGTTTTTGTTAAAGGCAAGTGATGATTTATAAAAAAGTTCACTCTTTTCATGCTTCTTTCATTTTAAAATAAGGTTTTATTCAACATCTTTTTCCTCTTCAAAAAATTAGTAAATAGAGAAAAAAGAGTAGAAACTTTCAGGGAAGTGCAACTAAGAATCTTCATGAAAACAAGTTTCACTATTTTCAAAGAGTCAGCCTCACTTACAATGTCCGCTAAAGACATGACTGTTCTTTCCAGAACTGTGTTGAAAATTGGAAGTAGCATTTCTTTGAACCCATTATCTATTAAAAATGGAATAGAGAGCTAAAATAGCTGATGCTCAGAAACTTAGAGATGATGATTGTCTCTTGAGTTTTAGTCTTTAAGTAGAGTATTTCAAACAGAAAACCCAGTTGCTGACAAGTTTCTCTGATTTTCTAATCCACAGAGGCAACAATTAATTATGCCTTGCCATGCTGTTCCCAAACATCACCACGAAGTTTAATCTGTAAAGCCAAAAATGGTGGATTCTTTCCTAAATAATAATAGGATTTCTTGTTTGATGTCAGAAAGGAAAAATGGGATCTTAATCTATTTTCTAAAAAAACTCATTGTGGAATTTACAAAGACCACCGTAAAGAACAAAGGTCACAACTGGGAACTTTTGGGTAATACAGAAGACTTGTAATTCCAGTGGTGATCATTGATGAGGTCTTTGTCAGGAGGCTTTCCCTCCAACAGCTGGATTTGTCTGCAGTGGAATGCAAGCACGTATGGGGTTATCTCCTGCCCTCTCACTGCTGCTGCTGGAGTGAAGTCTGGACTAGAGATCTGCAGTCTCCTGGAGCTTGCATAGGACAAGATCAGCTGTCCTTAAACAACCAGGCAGCTCTCCCCACAGAAAGCGAGGAGTGGACTCCTGGCATTGTGGTGTGTCAATCAGCTATACTTCAAAAAGAAGTAAATCATTTTTTGGCTTACAGTCCTTCTTGGTCTGCAGATGGAAGAAAATATTTGTTTAGGACTCAGATCTTAAAATGATGACTTGCAGTATGATATACTTAATGACAGTTCATGTTCCTATGGACCAATGAACTCACCTGTATCTTCATATTTTCTTATTCAATAATATTGATCTGTAATGATGATTTTTTCCTAAAGTTGGATAAGACAAAAATCTATGAAAGGAAAAGTTCTACATTACTCAAAATTCTTGAAGGTCTTTAGTTCTTTCCTTTAAAAAAATTATCAAATCATACAATGTTTAGTGCATTAAGAAGCCCTTGATACTGATTATTTGAGGATAAGGAAAATTAGTGACTATGAAAGGAATGTGAGTAAACTGAAATAATTATTTACAGAAATAAGAAAAACAGTTTTTAAAAAAAAAATTAACAAAAAAATCAAGAAAAACTTCAGTTCACCTGTCCTTCCATAAACACTTGCCTTTTATTGAACTAAAAGATGTAGAGTCAGAGTATCTCAATCTATATTCAGATAGATGATTAAAACATGTTTAAATCCATCTCTTTTCAGCCAAACATTTCAAAATCCACTTAAGGCCATGGCTCATAAATATTCTTAAACCTAAATGTGTCCCTCTAGGCTCAATTTTGCTGCTTTGGAAGCCAAATACCCTGCTGACTTCCCAGGTGACCTTAGACACATTGACTTTCTCTCCCTGTCTTGGTGCCTTTATGTGGACTAAGAAGAGTGCAACTCGTGGAATTCAATTAGCCCCAGTGCCTGTAGATTTCAGGGTGCAGTGCTAAGCTGGAGCTTTCCTGCGGCTCCGGTTTGTGAAGCAGAGGTGACGCACACTCTGCCTTGTCAGGAGCTGGATCCCACCCCAGTTGAGGCACAGTGTTTGACTCACCGATTCCTCCTGCTCCAGTACCTTCCTCCCTTCCTAGAGATGGTGACAAGGAGACTCCTCAGATGATTTTGTCCTCCAGTTGGGAGCACCATGTGCTTCCTGACTGCTGGTGTCACCACATGGAGCCCTGCTTGTGCAGCTGCAGTGCTCTGTCAGAGCTCCCCTGCATGCACGGTCCTGCTCTAGAGGTCCAAGGCTGTTGTAGAAACAGCCACATGAATATTTAAGCGGTATTCACATTTCAGATTTAACTTTTGCATGACCTGCTTAGTGCTAAAAGTCCAAGTGTAGTGAGTGATAGCAAATGGAGATGGGGAATACACTGGGGCAATCATTAACAAAGGGATGTAATTATATGATTTTTAGCTTAGCTTTTGCATTCATCTATTTTATAGTCCTTATCCAAAAGATAACTCTTCTTCATTTTCCTCCTATTTTAAAATTATTTATGTTTAGCTTTATACCTACTGAAACTACATGAGCAGAACCTGTGTAATTTTCTCAGAACAGCTGTGCTGGGAAATTGAAGGTCCAGGTGTTAGTGGCAGACATTTACAGGCAATAGAAGAGCAGAGCATGGTAGACAGAAGCTTTTCTTCTGCCCAGGGCTCCTTGTTTCTACTCATTTGCCTTCTAAGGTAGGTTTCTCCTGATTTATTTTCTGGTTTGTGTTGATTGTTTTTTTGCTGTTACAGATTAAATCATGATTTATATGTTTTGAATTTCCTTTCAGAGCCTCTGGTGTCAGGCAGAACTGAAATTTTGATGTTATCTAGAGAGATGCTTGATGAACTTTAAATTTTTTTTTCTTGTTCGTTGAACCACACTGATTCAACTACAATTCCTACTCTATCATTTGATTCATAGAAAAATACCTCACAGTTGTTATATTTACATGGCAAGCTTTGCAACATCAAATCTGCATTTTCAATATTTTACATGGATGCTTATGTTATACTAGATGATGATTGTTTTCATCCAGAAGCAGACAAAATAATCACTGGGCTATAGAGTCAAACCCCAAACAATTGAAAATCAATATTTTTTGGACATTATTAATGAATGCAAATATTAGTTGGAATTGAAACTCTTTTATAATCTAATTCTGCTCTTTATTCTAAGGAAGAGCTCTACCAATACAATTTCTGAAGGTCTCTGATAATCCAAAATGATCCAAGTGATATTTTTGAATACAACCAATAGTTTTTTACTGTTGAATAGTATCAAGTTTTGTAGGTGTAAGGATTAGCTGCCCAGTACATGTAACTGGCCCAGCTGAACTGAGTTCAGCTGGGTTGTTACAGCTTGATCTGGTCCCTGCCCAGCACCCTGTTCAAACAAACTGGGAACTGATACAAGCAATAATATGTGAAATGGCAGCCAAGTTCATATGGAGCCATATTCAGCATCCATAGACTTTACTTGCTGCTTTCATAAAAACTCTTAATATTTACTAAGTCTTTTCTGCAGGGATATTGGTGTGCATTTTTACCTCTTTTTATATTCCACATCCAAATATTAATTTGGTTTTGGTTTAGAACTTAAACTGTTGCTTATGAAAATTAGGAAATGTGTCTGCATAGAAACAGGGCTTTCTAGGTCAATATTGGTTCCCTAAAAAGGGTCATAGAGACTTTTGACTTTTTTACTGCTGCCTGTCAAGAGCAAAGCAATCACAATTTGAAGAATAATTGGGCTAACAGTTACTGGCATGAGTGGGAGGGAATCCACTTTTTCACTTGTATTCTGCTGTGGGGAAAAGAGGTCTGTATTTTTGCGAGTAACTTGCTGGCATGGTTAAGGAACCATCCTCTTGATTGCCACAGTCTACTCTTAGCAAAGAGAATGAGACTGCTCAGGCTTTGGACAACATGACGTTATTATTAGCAATATTTCAGACTGACAAAAAAGTTATCGTGACTTTCTCATTTTGTGGTAAGGCAACTGCTAAAGCAGTTGTTAATTTTCAAAGGAAAACTGTTTTGCAGGTTATGAAGGCAGGGTTCATCTCCCCCAACTTCAGCTGTGACTAATTAAATCCCTAAAAGCCTCAGGTAGACTCCACTTGTAATCAACAAAAAATGAGATTCACCCTCACAATACCAATAAACATTTAGCTAAAACTTAGTTGCATAGATGTAATAAAAGTCTCTAAAGTCAGACCTATATATGGCTTCTCTTTCATAGCAGCTTTGGTGGGTTGTGCTTTTTACACTTCTAAAATTTGTATCTTATCAATTGAGAGTTTGAGGACAAATATGCAATACAACAATATTTTGATACTGAGCAGTGTGTGATGCCACGACAATACCCTCTGTTTTTTCAGGACAAAACCCCAAACCATATTGATGTATGGGATCTCTTGTCAAGAGTGGAAATAAATTCCTCCTTGCAAACTAAAAGCAGTGTCATTCACTAACATGTAATTCAAACAGTAATTTGAGACACCTAAGTGTTGAAATTACTTAAGGCTGTATCATACAACAATTTGCATGTGACATTTGTCTTACTGAAATTCTGTCACAAAACCTTCAACTGCTCTGTAGTGGTGTCATGAATTTCTCTGATCAGTTGGGGATGCCAGTGGCCCCGTGACTGCAAAAGTGCCGGTATTTTCTTTAGTATGCAGTGTGGTTTGCTTTAGTAACTAAAACGTATCAAGGTATGCTTTGCCTTAGATGCTAAAGAAAGAGACTAGAGGTCCTTTTGTGGAGACAGTGAAACAAACTTATCAAGTGGGACAGCAAACCAGCACATGCCTGTAAATAAAACTGTTCAGTCAACAGAATTGTAGTTACTCCAATTTCCTAGTGCTTGATCCTTGGCAGACAACAACTAGAAGGGGCTCAGCCTTGGACTACTCCTCTCCCCAGAAAGAAAAAAAACAGAGCAGAGAAGCTAAGGAAGTCTCCTGAAGGCAAAACTTCACTATCACAAAATATCTGCTGTAAAATATAAGTTCTGTCAAAATCGCAGATTTTGTTGTAATTTAGGCAAATCAGGCAGAAGGTGCTTAAGGAAATAATTCTGCCTATAATTTATATTTTTCTACCAATTTTTTCTTCAAAGAACAGAATATGTATTCTTCACATAAGACCTTGAAATTAAGTGACATAGAAAAATGGTATCAGTCACTCAAGCATCTCAGGCATTTTCCCCTAGTTTTGAAACATGTGTTCATCCAGCATAATCGTTTCTACTGTCTAAAGTTAAAACTTCTTTTCCACTCCTATATTGCTGTAGAAACACATAGGGAGAAGGTAACAGATTGTAGGTCAAATTTTTCCATTAAAGCTCAAAGGTTTTTATTTTCTACGTAGCAGAGCAAGAATACACATATTTTAGAAGCTTTTACAATCTAAATGATGGAAAATAATTAAGATCAGAATATGCTTCAAAGATAGCCTTTTTTATCAATCTCTTATGTAAATGAGGATTTATGTTAGTGTTTTATTTGTATCTGGTAGCCTTTCGAAGCAAATGTGGCTGTTCCTATTCCCTGCAGTTTGGTTCACATTAGGGAGGAGTCTCAGAAGGTGAAGATTCAAATGATTGTAAATTAAACATAATCAGATGATGGTCCCCAGGTGTGTATCAGATATGGTCCAGTAGTAATGCATGTTTAGCCTACAGGGCCAGACTAGAGGTAACCCTCTCAAAACTCTTAAAGGTTGGGTGATGATCCACAGCATCAGCTGTTTTGCTCTGCATAACTCCATTTACTGGTTTATGGTACATGTTAATGCAAAGCCAGCCTATGATATTTAGATATTCATCATAGATTTTATTTTACATTAATTTGCTATCCCTTTTTCCGTGTGTTCGAGGCTGATGTTAAAAACTTTAGACGTGTCAATATCCATGTCCCCAACACTCAGAATTCTTTTAGGGGGCAGATCTGCATGTATCTGTTTATGGTNTTTCAGTGGGGTCCTAGTACCAGTCCCATTTTTCCTTCCCTGCTGTATGCTGGCATTTTTATGTGTATTATTAGGCTAAATGAGGTTAATAATACAGACTAATTGAGCAAGTACAGTTGAGCAGTTAGGGCAAGACTTCTTTAATTTCTTGGGGTTTGGTTTTTTTAAATATCAAAAAATACTGTTTACAAACTTGGACTGCCTTGAAAACTGTTTAAACCAGCAAGTGAACTACTCAG
>WAAG01052675.1:1199-19943 GCA_013390105.1 Tichodroma muraria | reverse complement strand
ATTATTAGAAATATTTAGAATTATGTTGTAGCTTTTTCTCAAATTTTATACCTCTTCAGTTTTCACTGATTTTCATAAGGAAAATAACACAGCTCAATTTAAGTGTTCTACTGCTTTTCATTTCCTTTAATATTTATCCTGATAGTATGAATAATAACTCAGGTATCTCAAATGGCATGATTTATTTTTGCTATACAGCCCATGCTATAGTTTCTTATGAGTGGGATGAAAGTAACAGGCATCTTGGGCCAAGAAAAATGATTTTGTAAACAGAAAGAAAATCTTTATAATACGTATTTTTAATTCAATTAAAGTTTTTTGTTACTTTTCATAGGTGAGTCAAGAGTAATAATTCAACTGAAATCAAATTTTTCAGCATAGATGTGACATAAAAAAGCCAAACCCATTGATTATCAATAAATATTTCTTTATAGTAAGTAATATCATTTAGTCTGGAACACAAGAGAGAGCAAATTACTGAATAACCAGATAATTCCAGCAAGACTGGTTTTTGTAATTATATCCTGGGCAACAATGAAATTGAACATCTGAACTTAGCCAAGCAGCTTAAAACCTACACTACAAAAAATATCACCTTGCCTACCTCTTGCACATAAATCATGAAGTGACACCCTGTCTGTGCAGCCCTTACTTTCTCAACTGCTAAAAATTGCTGGCATCATTAACTCACTTCATATTATGCTATTTCTCTTTCTGCCGAACCTGTCATCACCTCATTTTCTCCTGCATCCCCCGGTTTGACAGATGCATTTGCAGTAATACTTTCCTAGTTTTTGACTTATTCAGATTCTGCTATATTGCCAGCTTCCTCCTGAGAGCGCTGCTGGATCAGGAGCCTGCTTCCTATGCTTTCACATAGAACTAAAGCAGAGTTCCAAGCACCACAAGAACTGCAGCATTGTGTCCTACAGTTAGGCTGCTTATTTCCAACTTAACACATGCTGTGCAGATTTATCCATGATTTACAGAAACAACGGGCTTTTTCAAGGGAAATGCATACAGCCCGCATTGCTGTGGTCTAGACATCTCTGTCTCACGGACAGGGATAGGGAATATATCCACATTCCACACAGAACATTACACACGCAGTACATTCACAACTTCTGAAAAATCAAGCAGATTTTTATTCTGTGTTATTTGTATATGCCTGATTTTTAGAGCTGGTGATTATAGCTATTCTTTTGTGTACTTTACAAGACCTTGTGTAAAATTGGCATATAACAAATAATGAGTTTCATTTTTCTTTTAAAAACAATTTTTAAATAGGAAACTATAGTGGTGATTGCAGAATGGTTAGATTGATATGACACCTATCAAAACCCTGAAACTGCTGATACAGCATTATTTCAATAGGGAATTTAAGGAGATTTAATTAAAAAAAACCCCACTGTTTCTAGAAAATTTTATAATCAAGTAAGTTTTGTGACATTGTTAGACCATATGTAATTTTGTCTAAAAGCTACTCATAAAAATATGAAGTAAATTAATACACCCTAAAAATCTAAAAAAGTAGTTACCAGTATCAAGTTGAGGTGCCTATAGAGCGGTCTGTCAAATTCTAGTCAGCTCCTTTCACTTCAATACTTTAGAAATGGTCAGAAATTACTGTACTGATAAAAGGTGTACAGATATTGACAGGTAAATGGGTAGGGCAGACTTTGTCTCTGAAGAGTACTGCAGTTTACTCTTTTGCTCAAGAACCAAACCCCACTGCTTCTACTACCTTACCCCCTCACCCCTGCTAAAAAGGAAACCCTGTATCTTATGTAGCTGTTACTTCTCTCAAGCTGCTGTTTAATTTCACCTAGACCGTGTTTCAGACCGTGTTTCACCTAGACCGTGTTTCAAAAGCATATGCAATGACAATCTGTAAAATAACCCAAACGTGGCTGCAGACGAAGAGAACCTGTTTTCATAAATTGCTCTTATCTTCTTAATACTTGTCTTTGGTTTTAGTCTGCTTTTATTTCTAGTCCAGCTAGGAGCCTAGAATTATTTCTGTGTAATATCTGCCAATTCAATTAACGGTCTATTTACTCCCTCTTCAGATCATTAATGAAGATGTTAAATAAAACCAGTTCTAACACTAATCCCAGGGTGCCTTGGCAAACATTGCTCCTCACAACATAATTCATCATACCCTTTGTTAGGAGCTTACTTGGATGATATAGCTGATATAAAAGAATGCTGGCCACCTGCTTGGCTATATTATCCACAGGGAACATATTACACCAATTAGAGGAAATCTTCACTGACTTTATTTGCTTCTTGCTGCAAGCCAGAGAATGAAGAGTGTTGACAGGGTTCTAGAGAAGTGCTCTAAACTTTGTGGTGCCTGATACCTAAGAGACAGTTCAGCTACCAGATCACTGGAAATGCTCTTCATAGAAGCACATTTCTACTTTTTGAAAAGGAGACTTACTAATTAATGGAGGTAGAGAGATGTAAACTCACAGGTCAAAGAAAGAAAAAAAAGAAGACTCAAAACCATCAACCCTGAAAGAAAGCAACTTATTTTATGAGAGTGCTCCCAGACTTTTCAGGGCATATTAAGCTGAAGATCAGCTTCCTTTGAATCTTTGATAGCAAATTCTATTTAGCTGAAGTTGAACTGTACTTAAATTACTTTGTACAGAGACTTCTACAGATGGAGAATTCTCTGGATAATTTTCCACCCCAGATAATGATCTACGTAACATTATAACATGGTATCACCAACTGTTTTTCAGTGGTTAAATCTACTGGTGTTTTCCTTGATGACAAATCAGCACACAGATGGTTAAAGCAAGGCCTTTCCCCCTTTGAAAAATAAATAAAATTTAGGGCATTTAGTGGTCATTGTGAGTTTCAACAGTTTTTATTCTATTGGTATAAATAATCTCTATAGTTAGTGTTATATAATCTCTATAGTAGAAGCCACAGTGGAAGCTTTCCACTATAACAAAAAGAGTCCAGGGGCTCTACATTTTAAAACAGCAGTCTGCTTAAACCTAAGATTACTGCAGCTGGTATTCTTACTGTGCAATTTCATGGTTCAGATATTATTTATGTTATTTGTGTATATAAATCCTATAAACGTCTTTCTGAAGTCCACTAAGAGGCTTTGTTTTATTTTATGAAGTTCTTTCAGTTTACTTCATCAGATTCTATTTAGTATTAGCCAACATTAGTTACTCCAGTGTCTAAAACCTTTTACAGTACTAGCACTTTTATTCACTGATTTATACTGCCTCTTTTTTTTTTTTTAATTTTTCATTAGATCTGACCTAAAATGGGCAATAGAACAGGTACAGTCCACAACTCCTTATCAATGAATGACCCTCTTTTATCCGTGATGTGCCACACCTTAAATAAAAAAAATCTCACCATTATCACCATAAAACTGCTTGAGTTTTAAAGCCAAAGGCTGAAATACAGTAGAGAGAGTTCAAAACACCTGAAGGCAAAAGGAATAAATCATTCATAGTATTGCAATGTCGCCAACCCTTACACAGGAAAAAGTGCATCCTAAAGAAAGGTTTTGTCCTTTTTGAACTTTCTGGTACTCCTGTCAAACCTCTTCCTCCTCAAGTTCTGCCAAGTTATACTCTACCAAACAATCTTGTCGCCAAAGCAAGCTTCTCCCCACTTCACAAAACATCAGAAACTTTATGCACAGAAGCCCACCTCTTACTGCTGCAGCAGTTTAACCAGCAACAGTTTTTGACAGTCGTCTGCCAATAACTCTTAGATACAGTATTTCATTATCAGGAGGGGAAAAAATAAAGTCTGAGTTGGCAGCATGTGCACGATACGATTTGGAATTTCTTTGAATAACAAAGAATTTCACACAGAATTCAAAACCACAGAAAGAGCAATGTGGATGATGAGGAATGTAGATCTTAGACTCACAGGAAACAAGCAGATTGCAAGAAACCTCTGCCCAGCTAGAGCCACGCAAAGCAAGGCAATATTCAAAGTGAGATCAGATTCCATAGGGTTTTATCCCAAGAGTACTCTCTTAATACAGAGATTTCACATGCACCCTGGGCAACTGCTCCTGTTCTTAACCTCTTTTCATTAATTTCTCTCTTTTTTTTTTTTTTAATACAGAAAAATATTTCCGTTCCTGAATGGGATTCATTGCCTTTTGTCCTTTTTCTGTGAGCTTCTAGAAGAGCCTATGCATCCTTAACAACTTTACTTTTTCTTAAGCAGTGAAGACAGAAATCAGAGAAGCGTAGAAAGCCTTGCCTCTCTCTTCTGCTAAGGAAACACTGCTCTTTCAGCTTCCTCCCACCCAGCTCCTAAACATATTGCTGGAGCTCGGCTGGACTCGCTTTAGTTTGTCAAAGTCTTCCCGCGCTGAGAAATCCAAACCCGCACACTGGAGTCCGGGCGTGGCTTCCTGTGATACAACTAAGCGGAACCCGCGGCTGCCCGCGATGTAACTGAGCGGAACCCGCGGCAGCCCCGGGTGCCCTTCTCCCGCAGGGCCGCGCGGGCGCGCTGCCGTCCAGCCGCGCCGCCGCACAAACCGCGGCCAGCGCCCGCTGCGCGGGATGTTCCGCCCCAGGAGCCGGGCTTCGAAGAGGAGGCATCCTCTCGCTTCTGTACAGGACCAGGCTTCTTTGTTTCTGACTTTCCTCACGTCTAGGAAATACACTACATCTATTCACTCTGAAACCCAGCAAGTCGTTTATCAATTCTCCTCCTTGAGGCCCACATTTGTTGTCTTTTTGTGCTTCCTTCAAACCCCTTGAGAAAAAAAAGAAAAAAGAAAAAAAAAAAGAAAAAAAAAAAGAGAAGAGAAAAATCTTGGCTGGCCCTTCTCTGCTTTCCTGCTTTGAAAGCCAGGAATGAAATGAAAACCTCAGCTGCAGTAATGATATGCTGCCTCCTTCCAGCCAGGAGGAAAAATCTTTTTTGAATCTCCACAAGGACAGGCAGAAATTCATAAAGAGCTAAAGCTTTTTATCCTACATCAAAACTGTCTCTAGCCTTTACCAAACTCAGCAAGATCTATCCTTCCCTTCCAAACTGTTACCCTTGACTAAGGCCCAAGAATAAAGCAGTGATTGTAAGCTCTTTGGGGCAGTCAGGAAGCTGGACAACACTTTTGGGTAAAATGAGTATTTTGGAAGAAAAAAATAGAAATAAGTGAGGCATTCATAAAACGGGACATTCACATTACTTTCATTAGCCAATCTGAGTTCTGTTTTCCATTCTTTCTTGCTGATAGGGCTGCAAGTAATAAATATATGTATGGAAGGCATCCAGTTTTGTTTAATTCACTGGCATTGTCTGAGGAGCAATGAATCATGTCAGAGATTTAAAGGGATTACTGATAGAGAAGAGTGTAACCTTTCTTCCAATACAACAGCTGTTCTGAAAAATTTCCATAATAACAGTTGCTTTTAATTATATAAAGAATTGCAAAGCCTTTTTAGCTTCATATCAATAATGCAGCTTTGATTCAAAAGTTGCTAAAGAGATAATCCTCAGCCTTTTTTGTCAGGGCTAGTTTGTGAATAGCAATGATTTAAATCCCAATGTCATCTTTTTTTTCAAAGGAAGGAAACAATGGTCTTTATTTCCTTGGAACTTGGACTGAAAAATTACAAACAATGCTTGGA
The DNA here is from genome assembly GCA_013390105.1 of Tichodroma muraria. Classification (NCBI taxonomy): domain Eukaryota; kingdom Metazoa; phylum Chordata; class Aves; order Passeriformes; family Sittidae; genus Tichodroma; species Tichodroma muraria. Next base: position 14,307 of record WAAG01052675.1, on the reverse strand, counting down.
AAACATTATTCTCATAAGAAACCTTCAAGAAATGCTACTGATGCCTAAACGGACATAAGTAAAATAAAAGTATCAGAAGTATGGCACAGATATGAGGAGAAAAAAAAAATTCTAAAATATCTGGTCAAACATTACTGATAAGAATAAATCAAAAATCTCTATCTCTAGAATTGGTGTGCTTTACTAAAGAAGGATTATTTTTAGTAATTTTCAGGGCCCTGCCAAGTCAGTAAAAATTGCATTTCTTTATCTTCCACTCTTCCTGCTTCTCTCTGTGATTAAGTACTGGCCTCTGACTGCTTAATGCTTATTCATTCCTCATTTTCTGGGCAGATCACTAGTTTGTGAAGATAATTAGAGACCCCTGCTATTCCTTCTAAGCCTTGAATCTTCAGACTAATTAAAATGGAGTGCTGCATCTACACATGCAGCTGATAAACGCTTATAGCAAGGTACTAAGAATCATACTATTTGTGTCACAAAAAGAAAAAAAAAACAAACAAACTCATTGCATCTGCTAGGATGAAGCAACAGTTTTGCTATGATCCTCTTTCACGGCTTAAGAATAATATCCTCCAATTTAGTCCTCTCACTGACATGCTCCAAACCACGTGCTACTCCTTTGCTTCCGCTTTCCCTTTCCTCCCACTCTGGAGAGGGCTGGAGAGGAGAACTGGGAGTATAAAAGGCAGAGATCATGCATGGATTGAGATAACAATTTACTGGAAACAGCAATGAGATGAGAAAAAAAACAAAACAAAAACCACAACAACCCAGCAACAATATTGAAAGCAAAAGCTTACAAGAGAGAAAGTGATTCACACGCAAAACTGCTCACCGCAGCGCTCAACCCGACCGAAGCCACCGACCACTCCCTCCCCGGTACCACCCAACTGCTCCCTCCGGGAGGCACTGGCACCCCACTTGCTCGAGTAGCAAGGGGACCTTCTCCCTGGAAAAGTCCTTTTCCCCCACCCCTGGCAATGACCTGAGTGTCGCTGTTAGGCTACGGTGAAATCTAACAACATGGGACCCCTCAGAAGGCAAAAGGTAAAAAGCACTTTATTAACAGGCATACACATTTTATAGTGTGCTTCGCTTTATCGAAGTGGATTGGTGACGGAGAATACAGTAAACTTATTGGACCAGGGACAGACAACTTCCCTTGATAAACATAAACGAATAAACATCACGTTCTCCCAGTTGTGGAACCTAGACAAACACCAGGTACCAGGTTTGCTTAAATCCTTTCCTCATGCTTTCCCAGGACCAGCCTGGGAAAGCTCAAATTTCTTCTCACCGATGGCTGTTAGAAACCACACCTGAGGTGCTACAGTACGACCTCTGGGTCCTACCCATGCCCCCTCCCAGCTACTGTAAAAATTAACCCTGGCCAGAACCACAACACCCTCACTGTATTTTGCCCAGCCACTTATCACTTATTTTGTTCTCTTATTACAGCTTCATGAATCTTCCAATACTATCTATACTTTTGAATGAATATTATCCTAATATTTTCCAGTATGGCATTAAAATATAATATTTAATGTTGAAGAAAATGTGGCAAATTCTTCAAAAGGATCATATTCTCCTAACTTATTTTATTTTTCCTTGAGGTGTTAATCTTTAATGTAAAACATGCAGCATAAGTGAATACACTTCAGAGCAGTGCACGTATAAATGCAATACAGGCAAGGAGGCTACAGAGAATTTTTCTGCCTCTCTCCAGGTACCAATTTTCTCCTTTTATCTGTTTTAGCATGTAGATAGCCTAGAGGCACTGCTGGACACTTTATCTTAAAGATCTTCAAGACTTTACTGTTTGAATAAACTACTGCAAGCTCTAAATATTTTCTTTTCTCCTCCAGAGAAGTGTAGTAACTTTTATTTAATTTGGGATTAGCCAATATCCATCAACAAAACAAGGAAAACTACTGGCCGTGAACTGTGTCTCAAGAGGCAGTAAAGTTATGAGCACTGTTCATAAATTGCCAAGAAGGTCGTCTGTACTTATCCCATGAATATCCAGCTTCAGTAAGATCTGCTGTCCCCACCCTGAGGCAGCTGCACATTGCTGTCATATTGTTCCTTCAAGTGAAGTTAAACTATGACTGTAAATTAGATCATGCCATTGTGAATGGGTAGAGGCACCTGTGCTGACAGATTTGAGTATCTAAAAGTAGCAAGTGTATGTATCTGGGAAGGGAGTACGAACCTTTAAGGAGTTATAGTTTTCAGTACAAACTTATAAAGTAACTTTTTTCTTTTCAATTGTTTTCCAAACATTTTATTCCTAAACTTAAGTAGTGTCTAAGTCAATTCTACTACAATACTAATCTATAATTTAAGAATTCCAAGAAATCTTTTCTCCTTTGGGTATAATATTTTGAGAAGAAACATTCAGGAAAGAAATTTGAAATGCATCATTGTGTACTACAGTGAGCATCTCTGAACAAATTCATATATTTTTGGATCTTTCTTTTTTCCCAGTTTTGTTTTCTAACACAAAAAGAAGTTACTTAACTCCCAGCTTCACATCATCAGTGAACTAGCTGAGGAGACATTCTAATCCTTCTGCCAAGTCCTTGGAAGCTAACTTTGTGCTGTAGCCAATTCTCTCCACCTAGAATGTGCTCACAAATCAAGAGTTGATACCATTTTGCCTATGCCTCACACACAGGTGGAATTGTTTAACTACCACTACATATATTGTTTTTGGAGTGTGCTCCAAGAGATGTACATGGTCACATGATCAGCTCGAACAAAAACATGGTGAGCAGTGTAGTCTCACTTGGAGTGATCTCTGCAAGTCTTCCTCCTCCTGGCTTAAAATAGTCACACAAGAAGGAATATATCTAGGTTCAAAGCACTCCATATGATTTGAAGCAGCATATGGATTGCTGATATGGTGTCACCAATAGAACTGTCACTTTCACTGGGTTCCTAGGTACTCTGATGGAGAAAACAAGAGGAATCTTTCAGTAAAACATTTCTCTTCAATAAAAAAAAAAAAAAGTAGACAGATGCTGAATACTTAAGACTATAACTTATTAATAACACCATTAAGACACAGATTCACTTCCAACAAGCCAAAATTGAATTCATAATCTCAAAAGCCCTCGTCACAATTAATTGCAAGATCACAGCCTTAAATCAGAATATCTTTCCAGAGGTAATTCTATTACAAAACATAAAGTTTGAGGTGGCTATGTTCAGAAGTCATATGTTGAAAATTATATTTCGTAATTCCAGGTTAATGCACATGATTAAATTAAATCTATCACCTTGGTCATAGTCATAGCTCTAGTGAAAAACAAAGCATGTTATGCAAAGAAAAAGCATTCCGGTAAGAGGAACAGCTCAGAAGGGTGTCTTTTCTAATCTACTGCATACTTTCTCAGGAAAGCTCTAGGATCAATTTTCTCCACTTCCCAGGTGCAGGCTGCACCACTGGATTGCTACAGCAGCTTAAAGAAGCTGCCACGTTCTCATTTTTGAAAAAAAAAAAAAAAAAAGGTTNNNAAAAAAAAAAAAATTGCTTTGCTTGGATTTCTAACCAAAGGAGCTGTTTCACTGCTATGAATCCAGACTGCAGAGGCATGTAGGAAACTCCAGTGGCACTTCCCGATAGTACCTGTCTCAGCATACAACTGAGCCATGTTCTCTCACATAACTCTCCCCTTACACTGCATGAGGGAAACAGAAGACTGCTTGAAGGTTCCCAGCAGGGTATCCAATAGAAGGAACTACCATTGTTCCCTGTGTGGCTAATGGAGAGAGAGACCTAAGGAAGGCCCTGCTCACAGTCACTGTCTGGTGAGGTGCCTACCTATCGCCACTGATTACATAGAGGGTTCCCAGTTTCCATTACCTTAGATACTTAGTATAGTTGATGGACCTCGATTATCACTGAATTTTAGGGAGTGCGTATAGCTTGCCTGTCTCTTTTTAATCCTAACTCCCTCTTGTGGATTTAACCCTTTGGTCTGAGCAGCAGAAAAATTCAAATTTAAGAGAGATAATTTCCGCTTTCTCCCCCACCCCAGCAAAGTCCAAGAAATTAATACAGTATGAAATTAATGTCTCTTTGGAAAGAAGCATGCTCTTCAGTGCTTGAAAGCAATCCATATCTAATTCCTGACTGAAAATGGCAAAATTACTCTGCTGAAAACTAACATATCAAACTAGCCCGGGTTTTCAAAAGTGTTGCATTTTTTTATCTCTACGGAAATCAAGGATTGCTATAGAGATAAAAAGCTATCTTTTCTAAAAGAGTCATACAGAGTTGTTTATGGCCAGCCAGTCATTGACAGGTGAACCAGTCATACTCTTAATCACTACCCATGGAAATTCTGGTAATATTGTGACAATATTGAAAAAATAGTAATTTTTAAAAATATAATTGCACATATAATTAAGAATTTTAGGTTATTTTTCACTCTCTGTCTAATTCTAAAGCATGTAATCTCTGGAAATTTCGAGTAAGATATATACTTCTATAAGTATTTTTCTTTCTTCTTTAATATATGAACTGGAATCCTAAGAATATGCCTATCTGTAACCAGTTTTCAATAGGTAGAAATTAGGACAGAATTACTAAGTCTCAGCTATCCCTTTTACTTCCAAACCATTAATCCATTAACTGCTTGATTTTGAACACATACTCCATGTTCAGTGAGAATGGTATGTAAGTTGTAGGATTTTAGTATGGCTGCAACAACGAAATAAATGCAAGAAACTCTCATACTAAAGCTATTCTTCACACTTGGTTAACAAATTTATATTGATACTTCACTGTATCTCCTAAAGAACCTGCTTGATCTTTATCTTTACAATAACTGCAGCTGTAAAAACAAACCTACAATAGTATGGGGGTTTTTTTGTAAAGGATAGCAAGACCTCTCTCCCAATAAAAGAATCCAAACACTCAAGATGTTATTTATTTTCAGATAACTGACAAAAAATAATTTGACTGTGTGTCTGCATCAACTATGCATGACCCTCAAAAATCACTGGCAGACCAGGAATTTATAACCAGAACATATTCCCTGGACAGTGCAACTATTTGGATTAATTGCATTAAGAGACTTAATTTTGAAGGATTTGGGAATGTTTTTACAAGGTTTAAGAAGGATTTCATTTGGATTACATGATGAGCAATTTTGAGTGTGCTTAACTGTTCACATTAACTCTCTAGGCAACCAGGAAACAGTTATCCACTGTCATCCACTGAAATCAGTCATCCGCTGATTTTTAATTCTTATCCAAGATTTTGTTGCCATAAAGGGAGTATCATTGTAGTTCAGTGTATCCTTCAACCAGCCAGTAGGAAAAAAAAACCCTATGTTTTAGCAGGGGTCTCAGTGCTGGTATTCTTTGTACTGCTGGATTTGAACAGAGTATGCTTGTACTCTGCATATTTCTGTTTTCTTGTGTTACCTTCAGAAAAAATGTAATTTTACTATTTGATCTAAAATGATATTTCAGTCTGTCTGTATTTAAATTGATCTATATTGGCCATATGATAATATTCCTTGCCAACACCACTTTCAAAGCTCTATTAATTGCAAATTTAACTTAGGTATTTAAACTGAGCACTGATGTCCCAAGATTAAGTTAATAATTCAAGGGAGAAAATATACATAAACTAAAAAGTTTTAGCAGATGGATCTCGGTAGCTCTACTTGCACAAATTAGCCGCATCAATTTTATGCCAAATGTCCTGTTACTTGAACTGGGACAACAAGGCAGAGAATTAGGGCTTCTATGTAAATTCTGGAAAACTGAATTTAAAAAAAAAAAAGAATTGTATCCTTTTTATAATTCTGGGAAACCTGAAGTTTTAGAAAGAAATGTACTTTTCTGTGTTTATTTTTTTTTGTAATGAGATCACAACTGCAGTAATATAACAAAATGTGAGAGTCCAATGCTGAACACACTGTTATGTTGTATGCTATTATCTGAAGGTAAATATGCAAATGTACAAATAAACCAAGAAATGATGCCTGCAAACATCAGGGGGAAAAATAACAGAGGCAGCTGTGCACAGAACTCCAAGAACATGAGACAAATTTATGAGCATATGTAGATTTACTCAATTTGTGTTTTAAAAATAGATTTTACTGCTCACTGCAGATAATTTGTCTTATTTGCTGTATCAATTATTGCACAGCAGAACAGTCTGATTTTGTTGATGCAAAGGCAGACAGAAAGTAAAAAAAAAATAGTCAAATGTTAAACTTATACTTGAGTGAGATTTATTTGCTTTGTTTTTTTGTAATTTGCACATTTAATTACCTGTGGGAGAAATTCCTGTGGACACTGGATTTTTCAAAATCAGAAGAAGGTGTGAACAACTATTGATGGAATTACCTGCCAAGAAATTCTAAACAGAGAACTCTGGAATAAATTTAATGACGTTTTTATTTTTTTATATTTAAAACATGCCTTGTAGCCTGGGAACTTCAGTGTTGAAGTTCAGCATGAACTTCATGAATGAATGGCAGCAACTGATGTCCTAACTCAAGGAAATACTTTCACAAAAGCAGCTAAGACTATTCTATTTGGAACGCTGTAAAACACAAACAGCTGTATATTTCTCACTCGGCTACACTATTAGATCACTAAAAAATTGTATCAGTAATAATATTGCCCAACAACTGTTCTTCATTCAGCTGTTGTTATTTAGGTACTTTTACCTATAAACTGTCCTGATTTAGAGTTCAGCACTGGTCATCTGCTTCAGAATATAGAACAGTCAGACTGCTACATTACAGTGCTATTACCTCTCTTCCCTTTGTTGCAAATATATTATTAAATATTTTTATCATAGCAAAGAAATTCCCAAATGTTTGTCACCACCAAACACTTAAATATGAATCTCACCAACAACAGACTGTGCATACCTGGAATTCAGCTTTTAGTGGAATAAAAGTGCATGCAAAAGATCAGTTAATGCAGAATCTCTGGTTAAAATTCATGTATGTAAGAGGAAAAATGTCTAGAGAAGCTAATTAATGTTTACTATTGGAACTTCTGATTCATCTGCAGAATTAGATGTGGAATTGAACACCCAATCTGCTGTAACACACTGCACAAATCACCTCCTGAAAAATATCCAGCTATGAAATGACATCCCTTATAATGACAAACATTGTATTAGACTGCCAAATGACAGAACTATTGTCTGTACTTTTAAGGTACTTTAAATAATAATATAGAAGCCCAAGTTATGCATCAATTTCTAATTGCTTGAAAAAACAGCAAGGCAGAATTCTAGAGCAGCAGAAAAATCACTTCTGCACGCCATTTTTTAACATTGCTGATTTCTGACTCATGAGCTTAATTCTCTGCCTAAAAACTGCATTATTGTCTTGATATTAAAAGATCACACCAAAAACGCCACTGAGAAAAAGAAAAAAGGCATTTGCAACACCGCTAGCACACCCTATCTTCAGCAGAAAATGTGAATTATATTTTATTAAAAAAAAACAAACAAACAAAAAAAAACTTTTAGGAAAAAACCATTTTGATTTAAACCCAGATAGAAGAGTGGGTACGGGAAGTGTACGTAAGAAATAACATTGAGTGATTTTGACCACTGTATTGCCTCACGAGCTGCGCATTGGAAAAACGTGTCCAATGTTCTACCTCGCAATGCAAATTCTCTCTATTTTCTAAGAGCTAGTACAGTCTATGATGCCTGTTCGTACTTCAGATGTGGCGGGTAAAGGAGCATTTTACTTCTCTAAACCTGGTCTGACTGCAGAAACCTATTAAATACCGACTTCTTAAAAGCTGAAATTAGTTTCTGTTTGGGGATTAAGTCTTGAAAGAAGATGCACTTGCGCGTGTTTTAGACAATACCAGGGAGCTACCAGGAGCCAGGGAGGAAGGGACGAGCAGCAGCAGCAGCAGCCACTCAGCAGGAAACAAACAGGAAGTGCCGGGGCGGCGCCTGGCGCGGGAGATTCGAAGGGCGGCGGCCATGGTGGAGGGCCCGGGCTGCGCGCTGTGCGCCGAGCGCCTGCGGGCGCGCCTGCGCCGGGGACAGCGCGTGCGGGCCGCGCGGGGCTCCGGCGCGGTGAGGGCGCGGGGACCGGGACAGGGCGCGGGGACCGGGACAGGGCGGGGCAGCCGCCTCGGGCCCAGCGCTTTTGCTTGTGGGTGTCCGCGGTGGTAAATGCCGCCAGGTGTGGGTGAGAGCAAGCGAGCGGGCAGCAGCCGCGGGGCTGCCAGGTCACGGGGCTGGCGGCCGGAGCAACGAGCGGGGTGGTTGGCGCCCGCCGTGCCGCGGCTGCCGCCGTCCGTGGGGGGGNGAGCATTTTACTTCTCTAAACCTGGTCTGACTGCAGAAACCTATTAAATACCGACTTCTTAAAAGCTGAAATTAGTTTCTGTTTGGGGATGAAGTCTTGAAAGAAGATGCACTTGCGCGTGTTTTAGACAATACCAGGGAGCTACCAGGAGCCAGGGAGGAAGGGACGAGCAGCAGCAGCAGCAGCCACTCAGCAGGAAACAAACAGGAAGTGCCGGGGCGGCGCCTGGCGCGGGAGATTCGAAGGGCGGCGGCCATGGTGGAGGGCCCGGGCTGCGCGCTGTGCGCCGAGCGCCTGCGGGCGCGCCTGCGCCGGGGACAGCGCGTGCGGGCCGCGCGGGGCTCCGGCGCGGTGAGGGCGCGGGGACCGGGACAGGGCGCGGGGACCGGGACAGGGCGGGGCAGCCGCCTCGGGCCCAGCGCTTTTGCTTGTGGGTGTCCGCGGTGGTAAATGCCGCCAGGTGTGGGTGAGAGCAAGCGAGCGGGCAGCAGCCGCGGGGCTGCCAGGTCGCGGGGCTGCCAGGTCACGGGGCTGGCGGCCGGAGCAACGAGCGGGGTGGTTGGCGCCCGCCGTGCCGCGGCTGCCGCCGTCCGTGGGTGGTGGTGGGTGTCACCCGCGAACACTGTCTTTATTCTTCCTCTAAATTGTGAAATACTCTTGTCAGCAACGTAATAGCTCTCGGCATGTCAGACGTGTAAAGGCGATGCTGAAGCTGTAGAAGCAAGAGCTTTGAGGAGTAATGAGGGAAAGCTTGTAGAATTGCTCGTGTTCACTTAGGGTAAAATTCAAAATACCGTGTTGCTTGATGAAACGTTAAGTACAAGTACAATAATTAATTACAAATTATTGCTAATTTTACTTATTCATAATCTCCTCAGTCTAGGCATATCCTTGATGCTCTTTAAGGTCCTTTCCAAACCAAACCACGCTGTGATTCTAATCTATGAAAAATGAGAAAGGTACACGTTCGCCGGCAGAAAGGGGACTTTTACTTCTGTAATTATTTTTTTAAGCAGTTTTAACTAGACCAGGTATTTAAATAAAGAGTGTGACATTTGCTTTCAGTGTGCACGGTATGAAATTTCTCTACTAGTTTTTATCCTTTCAATGACAGCATAACTTACTTCACTACTATAAAGCTGCTGGGACTCAGGAGACCTTGTATTAGACAGAGAAATCTGGGTGTCAGTAAGCAGGCCCTGGCTGATGAGTGTGTAGGTACTGTCCTCTGCTTTTGATTACAGAGCTAGCTAAGGTGTCTTTTTTCCACGCCTCATTTTGCTCATCTTTAAAAGACTCTGAGTTGCTTGTGTCCCAAGTAAGTATATTGGATGCCCCCAGGCAGAAAGTTGGGGGATTTTTACCCACTTTCAGTGTGTATAAAGCAGTGTAAGGGTTTCTGATTAAGGCACAGTAAGATAGTACTTCAATGAAACGATTTAGGAAAGAATGCGGTTGAAAATACACAGCTGTCTAAGCAATGTCTTAAGATTAGTCTTTATAGGTTATTATCTTTCAGGACAGATTTTTGAAGTAAGGAGTTATGCTCCTAAGGTTTCAAAAAGAAATCTCATTCCCTCAAATAGATTCATTTTCATCACTTTGTGCAGTAAGTCACCTCAGGGTAGCCTCTATTCATTGAAAAATGACCAACCTAAGGGTCTTGGGCTTTTTAGAATTCACAGGGGGTGCTAACCATGGCCGAAGCCTTGGCCACTGGTGAAGATTCCACTGGTTAGGCGAGTTTGCACTATGATGACTGTAAGGGTTTGCCTGATGCCAGAGGTATGAATTTAACTTCAAATATTTGAAAAGACAAGTTAGTTTTCCATCTCAGTCATTTCTTATTCTGGTTTATTTTAAACAAACCTGAGTGGCTTAAAATAAACTTTGTTGCGCAACACACTCCAGTACTTTTATTGGAAAGCATGAACTATTTACATGGGAGCAAAATTTTGTTTTCTTTGTATTTTGATAACAGACAAGGTAAGTGATATTATGAAAGAAATATTTTTATCTTCCTACTTGACAGAATAATAACCGTAAAACTCTATAAATGTATATCATTTCAGGCTAATAATACAATGGGAGATTGCATAGGGAGTAGCTCTGAATTGTCACTAACTAGCAGAAGCCTGCCTGATTTGCCAGAGTTGCTTTCATACATATTTGCATTGAAATTGAGTGCTGTGACTGAAACACTGGTATGTGTATCTGCCTTGCAGTCAGGGCTATGATAACAGTGAAGCAGCCCCTCGCAGGTTTCAGCAGGGTCTGAAGGGACCTTGGGGTGCTAGGCAGGGGGACCGTCACAGGCCAAGAAAAATGGGCTGGTAGGAAGTCAAGTTCAGCATTTGCAGGACTTGCAGAATTCTGCACTTGGAACTGGAGAGTGTCATGGAACAGCACAGTCCTGTCTGCTGCTCAGATGGGAAATGGCTCTGCATCAAAAAGGACCTAGGGTCATGTAAAAGCTGAGTTTGTGTCACTAGCATGCTGTTCCAAGGAAGAGGGACAGCCCCATGCTGGGCTCTGCAGTTTGAGTACAGTGATTCTTACCTCTGACCAGCATTTGCAAGGCTGCACCTGAGTTTCCAACTCCCCGATAAGAACAAGATGATAACATACTAGAGTGAGTCCTCTGGTGTGATTAGCAGGGTGAAGCACATGGTGCTCAAGAAGCTGATAGAACTGGGGATTTATGCACACTGGGTGAGAAGCAGCAGATGCAAGTGACAACAGGAGAAATTCTCATCAGGTATTAGGAAAAATTTTCCACCACAACAATAGCCAAGCCATGGAACAAGGGCCCAAAGAGTGTCCATCCCTGGAGCTGCACTAAATCTGACTGGACAAGGCCCTGGGCTCCCTGTCCTAAGTGTATTCTGTTTTGACCAGGTGTTTGGAGCAGATAACCTGTAGACATCCCTTATAATTTCAGTGTATTTTCATGTGCTAACCAAGAAAATATGACTGCTTCAATCTCACATTTATCTTGTCCTCTAGTAGTGTCCTACCTGCTGCTCACCTGCTTCTGAGATTAGACTTTAAACTAGTAGGAAGAGAGAGATACCTCTGTGGGTTCAATGGAGGCTTTTCTGTAATACACAATACACTATGCAAAATAATGAAAGCCTGTTATTAACATTTGAAGAAGCATATAGATCTGTAAATGGCGGAATTGACACTGACATGTTTTTAATATTGAAACCGTACCTGTTTATTTTACACCAGTCTTAAACTCGTATTATAAATTCATGACTCAAAGAAAAAGGTGTAAAAGTCCCTGATATAAAAGATGTATTGTTTCAATTAGGAAAAAAATTGGGCTAAGTTATGATAGCATTAGCAGTAGTGACTGCTTCCTGGGTTAATAGTCCCATTGGTTTTAGTAGAATGCTTAAGGAGAAAATAGATAATGTTGTCCAAATTGGAAAATTAGTTCATACAGCTTCTTGCTGAATGTGTACTGGTGCTAGAATCTAAGCAGTATAAATTCTCTTTAATCTTTGTGTGTGTGTCTGTGTACTCATTTTTCAGACTGCTGCAACTGAAGAGAGAATTTATGATTTCCTTATTGGACATGTGTACAGGGGTGTGGAGACATTGGGAAAGGAACTTTTCATGTATTTTGATCAGAATGCTTTCAGGTAAGAAGTGAGAAAAAGGCTTCCTATGCATTCAGACTGAATGTATTTGGCGGGTCATCTTGTTAATGGCACTTTCAGAGATTTGAAAGTGTTACAGAGAAATTTCTCATCAGCCTCTCTGCAGTACAGGAGTACTCTGTATAGGATATGTACAGGATATAGTCACATGTTCAGATCGTTTACTGCTTTACTCCAAGATTCCATGTAAAGGGATCTGAAAAGGACAGTTACTTAATGACATGCTTTGTTTCGAATGGGAAGTTGCATTTTCTAGAGACAGAACAGTTATAGTACATGTAGTGCATTCAGATCCCTGCAATATTGTATAGCACTAAATAATTCTAAAGTCTCACCTTTTTACTTTAAAACAAAAAATCATCAACTCCTTACTACTAGTTCTCATTGAATAACAGATCCTATGTTTAATTAGCATGCCTTTTCTATTTGTAATTAAAAATATTTCTATTTTGCCCTGTTTCAGGACATCAAAGGTAATGAAACACTTAAAAATTCTATAAATTTCTTAATGCTTTTGAAGTAAATGTGTAGTGGTAATTCAATTTTTTTTTTCTAGTTGTGAACTGAGAAGGCACTAGGATAGCTAGTACTTATGATTCTTAAAGTTCTTCTTAAACTGTGTACTGGAGCTTCTTAAATGAAACCATCAGCTGTTAAATTGAATGGAAAAATAATTTTGTGGAAGCATTTAGTTAGCATTTAAATCACCATTTGTTAGCAAGATGCAAGAGTTTGGTTCAAAAAGAAATGTGTCTAGGTTTAAAAATAAGTTTGGCTAGTTAAGCCTGTGCAGTACTCCTCATGGCATTTGAGAATTGAAAATAGCTATTGAAGTTAAAAGTGATTGAAACAACTGTATCACCTGAACTGACTTGTAAGAAGAGTTTTAGAAAGACGCGGGTTTTTAACTAACTCATAGCGTTAATTTTTTTTCATATTTTAAAGAATTAACTTTAAGAATAAGCTTAGTGACATGTGTTAGCCCATCTGTAAATGTTTAAAATGCCTGTCCTTCTGGAAATGTAAGAAAGCTGGGCTTAAAGGAAATAGCGACCTGATATTGCATTTCCTTGGTCATTTATGTAGTTTGATCTGTTAAATCTTTTTGTAACTACAACATAA
>WAAG01052674.1:6723-22599 GCA_013390105.1 Tichodroma muraria | reverse complement strand
TGTGTCAAAAAATTTTTTTTTTTTTTTTTTTTTTTTTTTTTTTTGGTAAATTTTGACTGCTTCCAAAAGACACTTAGTCTGCTGAATCAATAGCTTCTAGCAGAAACATCTTACCAATCTTACTTGTTTGTTGCTGGGTTTAATCAGCTTCCCTATATTAATCTATGTATGTACCCTAAATACATTTTCTTGGCATTTTAGAAACTTATTTCATAATTACTTCTTTCTACATATTTTTAAATCGAGTTATTCTGCTTTTCAATAGTCTCAAGTTGACAAACCAACAAATTGTCAAACACAGGTTCATAACTTACAAATCAGGTCTACCCTACCGTCAGTGAAAACTTTGAAGGCAAATTTAAATAAAAAGTTTGAACAAACCTGGAACTGGAAATCTTGGCTCTATGACAAAAACATCTAAAAAAGAGCAGTGTATGGTCTATGGTATTTTGTAAGTATACTGCTTCTTAGCTTGGGTTGTCCTGTTTGTAAAATGGGAAAGCTAATGATCTATCAAAGAATAGATCTTGTTCAACATGCCCTTTTAAAAAAAACAGAGTAAAGTCTTGTCATTATCTGTCCCATAGAAACATCCTGGTGAAGTCATTGAAACTGCTTTGTCAAGGATATATCAGATACATTCAGGTTATCATCAGAATAATTCCAGCTTTGTGCACAGAAATTATAGAAGCAGGTATAATCACATACAGTTTCTACCTCATTGTCAGACTTTAGAGTTGCAGAAATCAAAACAGATTTTTCAATCCTGGTTATGAGTCCAAACATCCTGAATGCAGATAGCAATTTATTATTTAATTATAAATGCAGAAAAGGAGGATCACATTAATATCTATAACATAATAAGCAGCATTCTCATCATGAAAACCAATTCTACCAGTTCTTATTATTTTTTAATTCTAGGATCTCCTCTAGCTTCAACCTGCATGCCTTCACAACCAAACATTTAGGGCCATAAATCCAATTTACTGCTGTTAATATTGTGTACTAATTATATTTCTGAATATTAACCCCAGGACAGATTTGCACAAACTGGCTCCTGTTTAACAAAGAGGAAAACTGAGCCAAAACCATTTGATAGAAAAGTACTTTCCTCCTTCAAGATACCACAGGAGGGTCCTATGGACTTTTACACAGGGATCAATAAAAATATTTGCAAAAGTTTCTATCAATTTTAAACTCTAAGAAGCTATACCAATTTGAAAAGGAAGGGGAAAAGAAAAAAAAAAAGAAGTCTGCTTTTTAATTCCATAATTGCCTTTCTTCCATTGAAATACATTTGTATTCATGATTTACTTCTAAACTTTGGATTTGGGATAATGTTTGTCTTGTAGATCACCTGTGGGAATGAATGGAAGGTACAAAGACATACTAAGGGACAAAAGGCATGCATGTGCTTTTGTTTTTCAGTGATAGTTCACTGCTGCCCTATGTGAGGCAGGCAGGCTGTTGGGATTAGATATTCAACAGCTGTAGGCAGTTTCTGCTGGGATTTTCATACACACTGTATGTCAAATCTGTTTTCGTAATTCTGAAAATACCACAGACAGATGATCTGCATCTTCAAAAGTTTTTAAAAAATCTGAAAATGCAGCATTTTATGGCAACTATAAGGGTGGACTACCAAGTATATTTCTTGCTTAATGAAATTGGCACAGACCTCCTAACCCAAGATAAATTGCCCATTTATTTTAAAATCCTTAATTATTTTACTTAATAGAATTCTGGAATTGCCACTGTATAACCTTATCTTCTTGTGCACTATTGGCCTCCACTTTGATACACTAGCAGCTTATATTAAAAAGAATAAAGGTTTGGAGTGTTAGTGCTCATAAAGGCTGCAGCAGAAGGGAATAAAAGCTTCAACAACTATTTTTAAAAGCAAGTAAAAGTAAGTTTTCAAGAACTTTGGCTATTGATTTAATAAAAGCACATGTTATACTGAAATATTAATGTTCATTGCCTTAGATAAAACATGACAAACAATCAGAACATACATTTAATAGGGATCCTTTCCCACTTAGAACATTTTAAGTAGTACTGGGGTAAAAATCAGAGACAGCTTAAGATACATCACATTATATGAAATGAAAATTAACTTCTGGAATTATACAGAAAACCTCCAGAGGGAAACTCATTCTTAAACAAAATTTTGTCAAGGTCCCAGCTAACAGAATATAATTTCAAGTTCTCAGCTACCCATCATCTAAGTAAAAGTGGGTGGTGGAGGCATAGTAACCAACACTTAGATTCTTCTTCCAGATCCTGAGGAAATGCTAATTTACATTTATGGCGTCGGTGTTTGGCAGCACAGCGGGTCCTGGTGCTGGGCGATGTGCCCATGCTGCGTGGAGCACCACGCCCCATCGTGCTGGGCCGTGTTACAGGCCAACATTGTCCTTCATCAGCACAAAGCATGTTCCAATCACAACAGTAAGCCACATGCTAAAGAGACAGAGAGGCTGAAACTGAAAAACCTAGAACTTAAATCTCTGAGGACAAGAAGAACCTGGGTTTGAGAGGGGATAACCACCTAATGTCCTTCACGTAAATTTCCAATATTAAGAGTCTTGAATGTCAGACTTTAAACAGCCTCACTCTGATGCAGCAGCACTCTAAGTAACCCATGGAGACTGTAAAAAGTCAACCTTGGAAGTTTTCAATACTTGACTAGACAAGTGATACTACATCAGGTGGAAATTCGAGCTGTAAGTTCCTTCCAGCCAGCAGCTCTACGATTCTACAAGATGAATAAACTTCTGTGCATATTTCTTGGGGTAAAATCCTGTCACTACTGAATTCAATGGCAAGCCTCTCAAGGATTATTCAAGAACAAGATTTCATTCGGAAGAAAATAACGTATCTTCTGTTAAAATAGATTTCTGGGGTATCCATATGTACTTTATATATATATTATTTTCCTAGCTGTGAGTAGAAGTCATAGTGTACAAATGGTTTATGCTGATGAAACAAAAATAAACACCTAACAAAACACCAAAGCATAAAAATATTTTTTTATTATTTAATTTCACAATTCAATTTTCATCCCACCGAAGTGAGTTGTATACTTAATCTTCCGTTAATTTAATGTTGATAGTGGGTAAATTAAATTGAAATACATCAGCATAAACCATTGTAGCCAATTAAAGCACAAAATCAGCTAGTGGACAGAGGTATCAGGTTAACTCTGATTTTCTACGCTGCAATATATCTTCCTTCAATAGTAAAAGGATATGACTATCCCTGTAGCTGATAAGGTGTTTTAATTGATTTTTAGCATTTTCTCTTAGCATTCATTTCTGGAAGATTCACTCATTTTTTCATTATACAAACTGAAGGGAAATTAAACCATGCCCTGAGGAGAGAAAAAGCATGAATCAATAGTATTGATATTTTATGCAATACTTGAAGCTAAGGCTTTTAATGGATTTAAAAATACATTTTAGTAAGGTTAGTCCAGAAAATGTTGACAATATGAATGTTAAAATCAAAAGGTTGTAAATGTTGTTGTGAATAGGGTGCTTACAGGATATTTTAATAAATTTTTCCTGAACGTTTATTTGCTTTACTTTATAAAGTAAATGTACAGATCCTTTTGCTGACTTTCTGCCATATAGCCACAAACTCACAGATTTCAAGGCCAGACAGAAGTCTCCTGTTCCACACAGCCATCACAGAGTGTTATCTTAATATCTCTGCAATTTGTTGATATCCATCCTACCTGATAGTCACATGGCCCAGGAAATGTATGGGTAACCTATGTATGGTATGTATCAGGGGGAGATGTTGAGCACAGGATGGGGAACACATAGCCTAATTGAAGCTGACGTGGCCCACAACTTCACTTACTATGACCTGTGGCCACTTT
Organism: Tichodroma muraria; assembly: GCA_013390105.1. Classification (NCBI taxonomy): domain Eukaryota; kingdom Metazoa; phylum Chordata; class Aves; order Passeriformes; family Sittidae; genus Tichodroma; species Tichodroma muraria. The sequence goes on along the minus strand of WAAG01052674.1, from coordinate 18,713 downwards.
CTTGCTATCTAATAAGGAAATGAAGAAAGTTATAGATATGTGGCCCACCAAATGTGTTTGAAAGGCCCATTTGAGCCTTTCAAGGGTAATTGAGACAGTAGAATATTACTTTGTCATCTCTCCTGAACAGACACGTAACATGACTTACACTTTTCACCTCCTTTTGAAATCTTTTGAACAGTATTCTCTATTTCCTGCAGCAGAATTATTAAATAGTAGAAAATATCTGAGTATGGAACTGGACTACAGAGCTGAAGAGAACAACCACATTATTTGGCATAGAAATAATTTAGAAAGTCAGTTTACTGCTGTATAATAAGTTTTTAAAGTGTGATTTAGCAGAATAATTTAACCTTGCAGAGGATTCTCTGTCACAGATATCACCTAGTTTTGTTATAGCTTGAGCAGCCTTGCAGGCTCTGTTCCTCTGTTGTGTGATGATGCTGCACCTGCACAGACACTCCCTCCCTCCTTCTCCCGTGGGGAGAAATTAGGCGGAGGGGGAGAAGGCTTATGTGAAAGGTCAACAAGTGAAGCAAAAGCTTCACTTTGCACAAGCAAAGAAGGCTGAGGAATTTATTCACTACTTCCCACGGGCAGGCAAATGTCCAGACACTTCCTGGCAAGCAGGGCCTCACCATGCCTAATAACTTAGAAAAGCAAATGCCATAGCCATAAATGTTCCCCTTTCCTTCTCGTTTCCCTAGCTTTTATGGCAGAACATGATGTCATGCCTTTGTTTAATTCAGCTCAGCTGTCTCAACTGTGTCCACCCCCAGGTTCTTGCCCAAGCCCCAGCTCACCTGCTGGGAGCAGTGCCATAACAAGAAAAAAGAAAAGAAACTCCAGGCTGTGCCAGCACTGCCCAAGGCTGGCCGGGTCACCAGTGAATATTCAGCACTTTTATCTACAAACCCCTATCACAGCACCACAGCACTGCTATGAGGAAAGCTAACTTCATTCCTGAGACAGAATACCTATTCATGTTAAAAGATGGCAGTGATTCCTCTCAGAAAACCTTGGCAATAAACTAAACAGACATGAAGAGGCTTCCGGACAGGAACAACTGTGTATCAGCTCGAGGAGGTGACACAGTGTAGTTCTGTCCCCACGACAGCATCTGGCCCATTGCCAGCAGAACCCCAGCCCTTCGAAAGCATTGCATTAACGTTGTTTTTCTGCACTTTGATGGGGCTTTTAAAATAGTTGAGAACTATTATAAAGTCATATGCAGCTCTTCTACTGTTGCCATGCTTTGAAGTCTGATCTTTGTCCTCACTTTAGCCTGAATTCAATGGCGAAGTGCTGTTGAGTTTAATGTTTTCACTCTCTCGTTATATTTATAACTTGATATGCTCGATCTGTTTTGTTCTTGTCAAGCCAGTCATGTTATATGTCTTATGAATATTTATAAATTCAAGTTAATAAACTGAATCCATTTGGAAATAAAGTATGGAGCAGTGACAGACAATGTTGCTTTTGTGTATATATGATATTTTGGATATCATTAAACTGAAGTTTCATATCATATGTACATAAGATCACAAGAAACAGGGAAAGGAATTGGCTGTCACATGTAACTTTATTCCATAATTGTGTTCATCTTCAAAAAGCTTACAATTTTTTCCTATTAAGAAGCAAATTTCTGTTTCAGCAAATTTCTTCTTCAGCAAATTTGACAATTTTGGTACCTTATTTCACCATCAGATTTACTAATGCGTGATTCACACCCTTATGTTCCTGTGCCAGCTTTATCTCTGACCTCAGGTTTAGCTCCCTCTTTCATATTTTTATCCCCTAAATGGTTTGTAGACAACAGATGAGCTGATATCCTTTATTCTCCTCCTGTATGAAGGTGATTAGAATTGGTACACACTCTTTCAGGTAATGGCTTAATAGTGTCTTGAACCTTGTATTAGTGCAAGTCTTTTTAACCCTACCTGAATCTCTAGGAAACTTTGTACAGGTCCTTTTCACTTTCTGTACACTTTCACAAAAATTATTTCTTTCTTTTATCTTCTGATGAATTATTACTTTTCTAGTACTTAACACAAAAATGAAGAAGCATGAAATAATGAATCTTTCCCAAAGTGTCATCAAGTATTGTAGAAAAACAATACTGAATTAATGGCTTGTTCAATAAATAGCATTATTGCCCTTAGGCTTTATTACAGTAAGGACACAAACGAAACAAAAAATACCTTTTTTTTGGCACTGTGTATTTCTGATTCCTTTTAACTTTTTCTCTGTGAATGAGTCAATGTAAGGCAAATCATTAACTTCTGCCCTGCACTGTGGGAAGTCATTTCAACATGTCAGCCTAATGGGCCCACTTATGCAAGATCAAAATTCAGGAAAAAATAGATGTTATATTTCCATAAGCTGGTCTTTCTTGGTCTATACCCATCCTAGAGTGAGAGAACATCTGCCTCTGAAATAATTTCTCTGATATGGCAAAAATTAGGGAAAAAGAAGGAAAATTTTTAAAGAGTGAAATATTATCATTCTTTAAGCAAAATAATGATAGTGATCTTGTGAGAACATTGAAATGTCTTTCAGTTATTAAATATTACGTAAAGGAGATACAGGAGTCATCAGTCTTTTATCTCATCATAAGTACCTGAGAAATTAATTTACTATAGCTGTAATTTCAGGTATTAAGAAGTACTTAATGACAGTTCTCTTTCATAAACAGGTTCTAAGCTCCTCTTAACTTGTATTTATTATATTAATAAATAAAAAATTTAAGGTATGACTCCGAAGAACAGCGTTTGACTGGGAGGCCATACCTGACGTGGGGTGTGAAATTTACATTTTACATTGCTATGTTGGTTTTCTTTTGCTATAACCCAGGAACATGAGCAGAGGTGGATAAATAAAATGTCATACTTACCCTAGTGGATGAAAGGGTGGTGAACACAACAGTATTTCACTGACCTTTTGTTTTACGTCACCAGGAACCTTAATTCTTGCTATTTTGTTGTCTCTGCTACTTAAGATTTTCAAACACTAGAGAAAAATTAGAAAATTTGCTTGTGATTTTATACAAATAGTTTTAAAATCTGGGCATTTTCACTTTTTCATTTAAAAATAGGCGAAGTGTTGATATTTTCTGCAGAAAGCATGTCAAATAAAATTATTTTTGTTGAATACACCTTGTTTTATGAAAAATTGTAGTCAGCAATTTTTCTATCAGCACAAGAAAGGAGAGATTCCGAAGATAGTTTTGTGGAACTGAAATAATAAACAGAGATTTGAGTTGACACCTCTTTGCAAATATGTGGGGGCAGGAATTAACAATTGGGTTCATTTTATTTCAGTCCTCATATGATTAATCTGGCTTAATTTTATCCTACAAAGAAAGGTTTCTTTGTGTTCCTCTGCAATTTTTAAGTATTTGTATCATATCAAAGTTCCTTGAGGGTCTGCATTCTGGCATCCACTGATTAAGTACTGTTTAATTTGGTTTTGAACAAAGAAACATCAATTACAGCTGTTGTATTAGTTCTTTCATAAAGTCCTGGTACCTTGGGAAAAATGTAGAGATCTACTGAAATGTCTCTACTATGACTGGGAACAGCTCAATCCATTATTTTACACAAAATATTTCAGAATGTTGTACGCCTTTATTACTGCCAGAAATAATGAGTTTTTGTGAACTACACAAAATATGATATGTAGTTATCATATTAAATGATATATGTAACCAGGTGCAGTAAAACTAGCCAGTAACTTTATTTTCCGAATGCTAAACCAGTTCACATCATCACATTTTGCTGCACCATTGTGAAGAATGACCTAGTTCTGTCTTTTATTCATGGTATCTTCTTTTTGTTATGAGATTAGAAATTATGAGGTTTTGTACTAATATAAATTACATTTTGCCCAGTCTGTGCTCTGTGATTGTCAGAATGAAGTCTCCTGTAAAGTGTGAAAAAATTGGTAATTACATTTATTAAAAATCCTTGTCTTTCTGTGTAAGCTGTTCAGAATTTATGATGGGAAAAAAAGTGAACACTTCTATACCTGCAAAAGTTACGTCTTTGTTAATATTTAGTGCTCCTAATATTACCATTGCTAAGATATTATCTGACACGCAAGGATTGAATGCAAGTTTTCCAACTACTGAGCTTTTACAAAAAGGACTTTTATCTGTCTAAGCCACTGGCCTTCACTCGGAAGGTGTGACTGTGACCTCATGCTGGATTACAGGCAGGGCAAACTGGATTTATAACATTTAGAGAAGGCCATTATAGAACTATTTTAGTGCAGATGTGAATTCTTGCTTCTTACACAAATGCGTGTTCCAATGGTAGCTGAACTTAGGGGCCATGCCCAACTCTGAGTAAAAGTAGGAAGGGTTTTTCTAGGAAAAAACAAGTATGGCAAAGTAACTACTTTGTTTCATCTTAGATCAGTATGAATTTCCTGAAATATTATGTTATTGCAGGAAGTATGGCCTTATCTGTAGTACTAAATTAATAAAAACTGAGTTGAGCAGCTGTGCAACAGGTTTCATGGCCACTCCTTCCATCCCACACATATCTGACAGAGGGAAGAATCAACATTTATCAGCGGTATTTAAATTATATGAACCTGTGTTTTCATTTACAGAAAAATATCATATTCATGAAATCATCTGAAAGAGAGGTGGGGAAGAATCCTTTAATTCTTCTAAAAGTCAAATAAAACATACTGACACATTTTAACTCAGAACATCAGGCTGTAGCTGTCATATAAACCATAGCTATGCATTTCATTTTTATGAATTATGAAGCAAATTCTTGTAGCAAATGACCAGGTTTTGATTAAGGAGGGTGGGGGAAAAGGAAAAAAAGGAAAATCTTAATTTAACAAATGAGAATACTGTAATTTCCTTTACCTAATCCAAAACTGAAAAAATGTTTATTAAATTCAGTTAACTCCTCAGATTACTAAACTTTGCAGTAAACAAAGAGTTAACACAATCTCTTACTCTTGGCTTCAAAGTCAAAAGTGGGTTAAAATGGACTGAGAAAGTTTAGAACAGTTATTGTTTCATCCTGTTTGTTTGCACATTCAGGAAAATCTCATTATAAATGACACATTCAATTCCCTTTTGAAAGTTTATCTTCACATAGATGGAAATCAGCAGCGTTGAATTTTTATAAATTCAAATAGTGGATTGAGCAAAGTGAGGTTGTAAACCAGCTTTTTGTCTGCTTCTGTTCCTTAGGAGCCAAACACTGGTAAACACTGCTTTAGCAATACACAAATGATTTGGTTACCATTATTAGGTTTTGATTACGTTTAAAATACTAACTGAAATTTAAAATGCCGCAATAAGTAGATATAAAGCAGAAAGTTGTTTACTACCAACTATATGCAAATGATTTTAATTTAATTTTCTGAACTAATTTGGAAAATGTACTAAAGTAATTTGGAGAGATTAATTCTCCGAAGGATAATAAAGTATACTGCAATTCATTTTGGAATAGTTTCTAATAATTTTAAAATAGATGGAAATTAATATTCTAGAATTAATTGGTTTTGTCTGTTATTGCTACTTAGAAATAATGCATTTCTGTTTTTCTTCAGAATCTAAAGGTTGCTAAGGAAACCACTTCTATTATATCTGCGAGTATTGCATAGAATTTAACTATATATAAGAAAAAACAGCAAATGTAATTACAACTACCTTCCATTCAGAAAAAATCTTCTCTTTTAATCAGCAAGTAATCCTGGTTTAATTTGTGTATTTTAATGCAACAAAAAATTTACATTGCCTGCACCTTTCCAGGAGGATTTATGCATAATAAGTGTTTTCAGGTACAAAAAGATAATGTCACAGCAAGAGTTCGATGCTGAGTTAAACAAATGGAGACTCAGTAGAGGTGCAGATAAGAAACTATATTGGAACATCCAGCTGTTCCTGGATTTAAATATAGTCAAATACAGTCATTATTCCGCTTTGATCTGCCCTGCCCAAACTGAAGTGCAGAACATTGTTTGGTACGAGACACTGCCCTCTTGGAGGGAACTACAACTGTTGTTCTGAGCACTGAAAGCCATCAAAGGCTGTAACACATGGTGTAAAGTTACCTTCGAGGGCACGGCCAAATGATAGCTTGGGTTAGCTCTTTGCTTTATGGAGAGAACCTATCTTTGGGAAACTACCCACTAAATAAAATGGACTTTGGACTAGACACTTGAGAAAATGATGTAATTCGACCTAAAGACAGCTGAATTTCAATAGATTATGTAAGTTATATTTATTTACATAGATTTAGAGCAGAAATAGAAGAGAGAAGGAACAGGGAGAAAACAACAGTAGTCTGCAAAGGGATTCCAAGTACCCACTGGATAAAAGGCTAGATCAGTATGATTACAGTCAGGAATTTCTGTAATGAGGATGTCAGTGATGTTTATGAGCATCCTGCTGCCTGACAGCAAATATAAGAGTTAATATAACTAACCTCTGTTAGCAGCTGTTTAGGTAGCTGGCTGTTCAGACCTTCAGGGCACTGTCCACCTGACTGTCCATGGAGCCCCCCTGGGTCTCCCCCAGCCTGGCCAGGGTGGGCCTGGGACCCCATTCTGGCCCCTCTCGCCGTCTGCCAGTCCCTGCCCCAGTGGTGTTTGCAGCAGGGCTGGTCTCCAGCTCCTCTCCCCAGGACAGTGCCCGACGCCCGGGGCTCTACCTGACCCACGCTCTCCTCACCAGATCTGATCCTTAACACAGCTGCTCTCAGTCCTCAGGAATTAATTTTTCCTAGGTTTTCACCCATTTCTGATTAATATCCTTATCGGAGTGTCTTTGGTTAATAGTAGAGAGACGTGTCAGCTGTTAAACGGCAATAATGCCAGAAGCAAGCAGTAGGTGGCACAAGATTATTTACCCAACCTCCTCCACAACGTTTTGGGTATCTGATGAAGTATAATGTACTTTCAGAAAGGGTCTGCAAAGCCCTTTCACATGCCAACACAGAGTTTAAAGACAGGTTATTCCCAGTTATTGTAAAAAATTTCTTCTAGAACTCCAAGGAATTGGAGGCATCATTCTCTTTTTGAAGAACAGGGTTATGGCTGTAATGTAGTTATAGAGAATTGCTTCTGTAGAGTTAATGTAGCTGCTAAAGTGAATTTAATAAATTCAGATGGACTGGAAGATATAATTTGGGAGATGCTACCTGCAGCTGTGACTCATTTCCCATTAATTTTCTCATAGTCACAGGTTTCCTACCCATCTGGAAGATATTATTTAGGATTACAGTTGGGTTTAAAATCCTGAGGACTAGAAGCTGATATTTTGATAGAAGTAGGCCAGGCAAGTGAATAGGGAGTTGTTAGAGGGTGATAAAAACCATCCGATTCTGTTTTCAAGGTGTTCAGAGACCTTTTCCTATGGATGAGCCCAGTAATAGCTCAAGTGCTTTATTTACGTAGAATGAGGTCCATGTGGAAATTTTATTTTAAAACTGTTAAGCTCAAAGAGGTCAATGGTGGGCAAGAGCTAGTTCATCCGAGTAATTTCTTTTCTCAGTACACAAATCCTGAGACCCTCGCCTGACTAGGAAGCTAGAGCTCAGACTGTGGCTAGAGTCAAAGCTTTCTTCTCTATAAAACTTCAGAAAATTAGGCTCATATCCTCTGAGAAACAAAGTGATGACTATAATACTGTGTCCAGAAGAAACTTACTTTCAGTTTTCAGTGTTCTTGCTTACCTGAAAGAGTAGGAATAGAGTTAGGGTTAGGAGTGGGTTCCAGATTGTTGTATTGAAATATAATTATATTTCAATATTGAACTTACTGAAATAAGTTCATACTTACAAAAAACCAAACAACACTTCCGTCAACTCAAAAGAAATTCATCTTTAGTTTTTAGAGAACCATTATTGTCTTGCTTGTATGGCAAGCTATGGAAGCATAAAGACTGATGTGAAGGGTCTAGAGATGTTTACTAACTCCTGAATATCAGTTCATTCTCTATAAGCAAATCAGAAACCATCACCCCTCAGCATCAGTACTTTTTTCACCCATTGTTAGTGCTGTGCTCCTTCCCTGAGTGGAATACTACGAAATGCTGTTGGCCAGGTTAGGGTTTGAATTACAACTTCAGGAAGACAGTCTCACGCACACCTCAATGTGCCTTCTGCTGTGTATGGATGAGCACACACAGAGGAAGCTACTGTGCAGAAGCTAACACAAACCCAGGGAAATGTCTGCGTTGGAGACCAGAAACTAAGATTCAAATACTACACTAGGGAATATGTACAATTCCTTCAGTGATAGTAATGTTGGATACTGGGCCAAGTCAGTCTGTAAGAAAATGGAAGTTGAAAGTACTTTCTAAAGCAGAAATAAGATGCTTCAAATGAATTGAATGCTATTCATTATCTGTGCTGATGGTAACCAGCTTTTGAAACAAGAATGAAATGCCCAGATACAAATATTTCTGGAAAACAGGTAGCCTTGAAGCAGAAAGATTGTTTGGCAGGTAGCTCAATAGTGCATACTGAGGCAACAGAAGTCACCTTGAGAACAGATGGAATACAATCAAAGATTAATGGCAAATTTATGATCCCTTTAAGAACGGGAGCCAAATAAAGTCAAATTGAATCATAAATTTGGAGACTATATAGGATCAGAACACGTAGAAAGTAGACTTATTGCTAAAGTCAATTTGGCTACATGACTAAGAACTTAGAGCACTTCGAATCACTGCAGAATGGGTTTTGGGCTAGTTTTGCTAATCTCCTTAAGCAATTAAAAGAGAGAAAGAAGGGAACTGAAACAGAGCATAGCAAAAGCTATAGGCTTCCTAACTTTGAAAAAGAGGCTTTTCTATCTATTAGCTTTGGGAATTCCAGATAGAATACAGAAAAGCAGTTGAATTTTATGTCATAGCAGAAAAACTCTACATACTCTGTATAGCACTAAATGCATATTTAACAGCTCATGTGAGAAGCAACGTAGAAGTTTAGACTCTTCTAGTCATGCAGCACTAAAAACAAAGTAACTATTTGTTTCCTCAAGTTTTATTGAAAGAAATATTTGTTGAAATAAATTTATCTATAAAGTACTCATGACTGAGATATTTATTCATAAATATTAATTATAGAATATGTATTATTTCACTAGCAGTAAACGTGTATTACCTTCAGGTATGTTAGGTCAAAATCATACCAATTTCTTTGTGCTATCTAGTTTAACTTTGAGCTAAAACTACAAATTTCAGATGTGAATTTCTTTTAATGTTACCTTGTTTTAGGCACTGTGGAGCCAGTAAACAATTAGGAGTAACAATTGGGGAGGAGAAAGTGAAACAGAAATTAAGGTTAGTACAGTGTTTTAGGGTTTTGCTTGCATGTTCTCCTTCAGCTCCAAGTATTGCTTGAGAAATAACAAATTTAATTGATCCAGAAAATAGGGTAGCTGCAGTAAGTAGGCTGAGTTAAAATATATATATATTTTTGCTGTTGTTGTTACATACCTCTTATAGTAGTAAAAGTAAGTAAGGTTTTTCCAATCAAATTCTACACTAGTATTAGTGCAACTTACTGGTTTCCAAAGGGGCTTTTGCTGGTTTTTATCACCTGACATTATTTATATTAATTTCCATTAATTAACATATTATTCCATTATTTATTAATTAATCCTACTGATAGGGGTGGGATGCATGGCATGCAGTGTAAACCAGGACTATATAAACCAGTAATATATATAGCTTGCAGTTCATGGTGGCCTGCTGGAACAGGAAGCTGGCAGAGGCAAGTTTTGCTGCAGCACTTACTTCCATGATGTAATAGGACACAGCATTGTCACATGCTGAGAGGTTTCTGATGACTTTAACCTCTATCATCAAAAGCTAGTACTGCCAGCATTGCCTTCATTCATTTTAATGTGGTTTTGGTTGAAGGATATAGGTATTTCCTTCTTGCTTAATACCATTTTAGTCCTTCTTATAACTAGATAAACAGAAAAGGAATTCAACTTGCTTACATATCTAAGCATCATCTCAACCTTTTAAGAATTACTATATACAAGAGCATGCAGTGACAGGACAGGAGGAATGGATTCAAATGAAAAGAGAGTAGCTTTAGATTAGATATTAGGAAGAAATTCTTTACTGTGAGGGCAGTGAGACACTGGAACAGGTTGCCCAGAGAAGTTGTTGATGCCCTGTCCCTGGAAGTGCTCAAGGCCAGGTTGGATAGGGCTGTGAGCAACCTGGTTCAGTGGAAGGTGTCCCTGCCCATGGCGNTTTTTTTTTTTTTTTTCTGGGAAGTCTATAGGGAACAAGGAATGAATAATGTCAAAAAAACATCAGCGGAAAAACCAATGTATTCTCATCTAATATTTCAGCCGTCTTGTCAATTGAGCTTTGTTTTGTGTTTTTATTAAACTAATCTGTAATTAATGGTGTTATATTCATTGCAGTATTACCAATAAAACACAGCTGAGAACAAGATACTCTCACTGAATTTAGTTACTGCATAAAGGAGAGAAAAAGACTACAAACTACAGACTTAATGGTACAAGTGAACATTTTGCTCTGAATAAGAAATGTGTTAAAACCAACAGAACTTATCATAGAAGTGCTTTCTTTGCAGAAGCAGCATCATGAATGGATCTGAAATGATGGCAAGCTGGAAAGAAGCTGCAATGTGCTGGAAAGAAGGAACATAAGGATAAAAGTGACAAGAAATATACCATATTAGAGTAATGACACTGAGATGCATTAAAGTCATTGTTCTCTTTATTTGAAAACTGTAGGCTCACAAAAGATCCCTCCAAAATCATTTCAGGGAGAGCAACTCACCAGCACAGAGCTGTGGCTCTGTTTTGCTATTGATTCAATGTGTTGACCCCCTATGAAATCATGCATCTTGACTCTTACATGTCAATATACATGATTTCTGCAGCCATGGAAGGCCTTTAGCTAATAAATAGCAAGTTAAGCTACAGTAACTGAATATAAATGAGCCCTAAATAAAATTTGATCCTTGGATTTCTATGGTGCTTGTAAAGATAACTCCAGCCAAGCAAGGGTGGAGCGTATGTATCTACACTACTCTTGTAGCACCTAAGCAGTGCTAACTTTTCATTCTAAAATGCTGGGGGAGAGGGTGACCTTTTCAGTAATTGCACACCTGGCAGAGCATCAAGAAGCAGGACTGCCTTCCCCAGAGGACTTAAACCCATGTGTTTCCTGTGAATGTTCTGATCATCATCAACACAGATCACCAGCAGCTTAGAAGGATACACAAGAAACCATAACATATGCTCAAGCAATAAAACAACTAATATAATGAGAAACTCTCCCCTTCTACCACTGATGTCACTGCACACTGCAGCAAGAAGCCAAGAGGCATGAGTTCAAAGCAGTGGGTGTGTCTAAACAGCTGCTATGAAACATTTATCTACAAAACCAGAGGACAGGATTTCAATCCATGGTCTAGGAATTTCTTAGACATTTATGTTAGGAGCCATGAGATTAAAGAGTAGAAACATTTTTAAGTTAAGATTATTTTTATTACACAGGTGTAGAGACAATGACCACCAGGAAAACAGGGACAGAATATATTTGCATTTCAGTCCAAATATTTCAAGAAAATACCCAATTTTGCTTAGTCATTCACCTTAATAATCTCCAGTTGCACTTATGATTTCAGTTTAAAATGAGCAATAGTAATAAGTAGAACACTGGTTTATTGGATAAACACAGAGGGGAAAAATTAATATTTTTAATGTAGGTAAAAGAACCATGTCCAAGACTCTTCAGTACTGAGTTATTCAAATAAATCTGTTCACAGCATTTTCTAACATAATTTTAATTTAATACTTCTTGTAATCTGCTTCAAATTTTGTCTGTTAATTTGTGCTCAAATGAATGATTTTCCAGACACAGATAAAAACTTCAGATTTCAGAATGCAACTCAGTATTAAAGATAATGGACAATTTCCTATGGTAAAGAAGTACATTACAAGAGTACAGAAGCACTATTGTA
>WAAG01052673.1:0-10568 GCA_013390105.1 Tichodroma muraria | reverse complement strand
TTTGCTTTTGAACAGTTTATCTTCAAAAGTAAAACCCCATATGCTGACCTGGCCCAGAGGCACAGCTGTGAAAGCACTGTGAACATGGGAAGAGCTTCACAACGCGGATTTTCCAGGCGGCTGTTGTTCGTGAAGATTGGAACCATAAGAGAATTGTTTCTTGTGGGGGAATTTTTCCATAGCAAACCAAGAGGTGCTCCTCTCCCTAAGTGAACTGAAGAAGGATTGTTCTAGAATTGGAAATTGACTGACAATTCTGAGTGTGTTTTTTTTGGACATTGTCAGTGGAAAAGAAAGAAGGTACAAGGAGGGAGGAAGAGTGTTCTGAGGTTTCACTCTGATTCTTGTTCCTTTTTTTCCTTTTCGTGTTAGTTAATAAAGTTTTTATTATTTTCAAGTTTAAGCCTGCTTTGCTCTTGATTGGGAAATTTCAAATTAGTAAACCAAAATCACTACAGTCTGATACAGAGTGTTCACTTGATGTGTCTTAACATACTGGAAATTATCAGATTATCTCCACTGCTTTTCTCACAGATTTGCCTGACATAGTAAAACTTATGTCTTATATTACATTAATTAGATCCATATTTTTCTGAAAACTGCAGACCAGAAAAAAAATCTTTCTTCATTTTATATGTATATAGACCCACTGCTAGCAAATTTTTCCCTTGGCCCATGCTGTAGTGAGAGGTGTGTTAATGACACACTTCTGGCTGTGAAACACTCATAAATTGCCTCTGGTTGCCCCCATGGTCCAATTTAAATTGCTTACTTTTTGCTCCCATTGTTTTATAGGTTTTCTTATACTGGGGATGAGAGGTGTGGGTGTTCACTCCTGCTGTGAATGTCCTTCAGTGAGCTTTCACAAAGACTTTTAGAGTTAAACTGTTTTTCTGAGTTTCATGAAAAAGAGCTTCTGCCTGGGGAATTGACAGTAGAATTGCTTGACAGCACCTTGCTCTCAAGCACAAGTTTAACTCCCCTCAGCCCTTGAGGCAGTTATCTGCTGCACAGGTGTCTTCAGCAAGCACTGAAAGGGTAATCAGTGCCTTGCACAGATAGAAAAAGCAAAGCTGTTGTGATACTAATGTGAAACTAATTCTCAGTTGCTCTGAGCTCAGAGAAATGCAAGCTCCAGTTTGTCAGCCTCTTTGTCTGCAGGACACTGTAGTGCTTCTGACTTCAGTTATCATGATACTGATGCTCAATATTGAAGTATTTACAATACCACAAACATTGTCAAAACAGGAGGAAAAGGAAGGTTTGCCCATAATGAAACCCTGCCCAGAAAAATGTCCTTTGAACTTTTTTTAAGTATAAGCAGATTCTTGAACTTCATGTACACATGAACAGTGTTTCCAGCATTGACAGCTTCCTGCCATGAGGAGCCATTTTTTAAGGTTTATCCTGAAAAATACTGCTGAAAATGTTCAAGTAATTGCAGCAGGCAGTGGCAGTTGGGTGAGAAATGGAGGGAGGAAGATGAGGGAGGAACATGAGTCTCCATCAGGGGATGCAGTGACAGGTTAGAGAGCCTCAAGTTAGCTCTGAACACGCTGATTTGACTCTGGGCAGAGCTCCATGCTGTAAAAATAGTCAGGTGAGACCCAGAAAGCTGGATAAGTGTGCTAATTCTCATCCTTGGCTAATGAGTCCTGCAGTTAATTAGCCTTGCTACAGTATTTTTCCTGATGGGACAGATGCCTCTGTGTTCTGGAGTCAGCAAGTTTGGCACTGGATTGCCACAATAGTTTGGATTCATTAGCTGAGATCCAGATAATATTTTTACTGTGCTTTCTATAATCTATTACTCCTACAGAGCAAAATAAATAATTGAGCCAGGAATAGAGACCACCAGGGTAATGGGGCCCTTATGATTCCAGTCATAAGGGATTGTGGTGATTCCAATCACCAAAGAGTGAACAACTTGTCTGAACACTTGATTTCAAAATATTAAGCTTGCATAAGTCCAGTTTTCCATGGTTTTTATTGGATATTTGGTTTAGGCCTCCTCATTGTGAGGACCATTTTCCTGCTTTGAGGAAAGTAGTGCCTGGTAACATCAAGGTAGTCTGAAAAATTCCAGCAATATGCAATACACTACAGAGAAAAATAAAGGGGAAAAAAGAAAAAGAAAAAAGCTTACAAACTTTTCTGAAAACAGAAAGGTTTTGTGTTCCTGGAAGAGTCTTCAACAACAAAGGCTCAAGCCCTGACCTCAGGGTGGATGGCCTAAATTGAAAGATCCAGTGTTGTAATGGAAACCTCTTATTAATAGGGAAGAAGGAACACACAGCTCAGAGAGGTTTTGGACTCCCGATTCCTGAAAACATTCAAGGCTGGTTGGAGCTCTGAGCAACCTGATCTAAGTGAAGATGTCCCTGCCCATGGCAGGAGGGTTGGCCTAGATGGTCTTTAATTGTCCCAACCCAAGCCATTCTTTGATTCTATGCCAATGTGAAGAAGGAATGTCAATTTAGTCCTCAGCCAAAGCTTGAGGCCTTGGGCTCTGTGTTTTTTCCACTCTTTCCTGTTCCCTCAAAGCTCTTAGGTAGGTTCAATTCCTCGAGAAACTCTTCAGTGAGCCCTAAACCTGTGTTACAGTAAGCCAAATAATCCTCTGTATTGGGCAAGCAAATTCCCTATAAAAACATAACAAGGCATCGAGGTCTGCTCCAACTGCCTCAAGGTGTCACCCCCTCAAACTGGGAAGCCTTTTCACAATATCAGCCACTCCATCTTTAGTCCAAGGGATCGTGTCTCTGCTCACACCAGCAAAAAGGACCAGGAACACAAAGCAAGAGGCCAAATCTCCAGCCACTGCCTCTCCTTCACCTCGGCTAACACCTGACATTCCCATTGTCTGCACAGCTGATGTGGTGGGGATTATGAACATAAAGAAGGAAAATTACTTACAGCTGGAGCAATTGTCAGGCAGGAAGATAATTGAAAGCCAGCAAAACGATCAACCGTTTAATTGCTTACATTAAAGAAATGAATTGACAGCAATCAAGTCAACCTATAAAAAGTACTGAAAAAAATGACATGTGAGAAAATAGATTAATTTTCATAAAGAACAAGTAAAAACAAACTTGGAAAAAAATTGAAAACCCAAGCTAGTGTTGTTTATAAGCCTTAATCAATTTAAAACTCATTTTCAATGTATTAAACTTTACTATTTAATGTCTCCCAATGAATTCTGCCTTTGGCATTGTTCAGCAGCCTCACTGAAGCCTTGTGCAGTTAAAAAAGATTATTCATCAGCATTACCTCTGCCAAACATGCTTAAATCAGGAGGCAGTACCCACAATCATAAAGAAGGAGCACTGAGAATTTTTTAAGGGAATTTTTTCCATCTGAGGAACTGCTGAACTCCTGGGAAGATTTTTTAGAGGCAGAACTACTGAGCTCTCAGAATTGGTGTTTTCAAATCTTTTACATTGATCTTAGTATTGAATCTTTGCATAGAATCAAAGGCCAAATGTTGGGAAGGAGGGAGGTGTCTCCATTTTCAGCAACCCAGTGCAGTAACACTGCACATTCACATTTCTTTTGGTTTTTTCAAATCATGTGCCTGAAAAGTCCTTTAAAGACCAACAAAGCCTTGTTTTGTCTTTAAGAGCAGAACCACATCTTATGGCATGAGAAGAACAAATTTCCAACACACAGTAATCCCTCCTGAAACGTTTAGACCCAAATCTGAGGTGAGCAGGGATATGAACTCTATTCTACCAGTGTATAGTAATTTTTGGATGGTGTGTTATGGTGAAGTAATGGAAAGATGACCACTCCAGAATAGATCATGGATATTTTACACTTCTTTTTTATAAAAAGAATATGGAGGCTTGTTTTGGGTTTTTTTTCACACTTATACAGATCCCTTAAAATATTTCATTTTGAGAGGAGAAGATAAATTGTATACCATCAATTTTCTTCTCTATCATCAATTTTTCATTTCATGATAAAAATTTTATTTTGCATGTGTGACTCCCAAAAATGAAAAAGAAGAAAATAAAAGAGCCTGAATCCACAGGCTCAGCTACTAGCTGCAATCCAGCCTCACCATCCAGCTGACTGATCACAGGATGAAGTATCCCCCAACCAATGATTCCCCCAACATGTCTGAGTGTCACGCCCTGAAACTGAGCTATGAAAGTTCTACATAAAATCAATACTTTTTTTAAGCTTTCTGACCTTTATGGCTTCCCTCATGTCTTCATCCTCACAGTCTTGCTGCTGATGGCTCATAGTTCTCATGATGTAGATCAGTTGCTCTAAAACTCTTGGGTTTGAGTTAAGCCATGTCACACCACAGTGACAGCAAGAATGGAGAGCCAAGTGCCTTTTTGAAAACACACAGTGGTCTTGCTGCCCCTCCTCACGTGTTAATCTGGA
Organism: Tichodroma muraria; assembly: GCA_013390105.1. NCBI lineage: Eukaryota > Metazoa > Chordata > Aves > Passeriformes > Sittidae > Tichodroma > Tichodroma muraria. The sequence goes on along the minus strand of WAAG01052673.1, from coordinate 6,173 downwards.
TTTTAACTCTGCATTTCATACACTGGGGAGGTTCCAAAGGCAGGTCACCATGCTGATCAAAGGACAGGAAGAGAAACCTGAGGCAAATGTTGAGAGGAAATGTTAAAATCAGTGCCACCTGGATTAGGCTCATTAATTCTTGACAAAACCAAAACTTCTTTTTCTACTGTAGTACATAACTTGCTAACTAGAAAGGATAAATTAATAAGTTAAAGACGTTTCTAAAGGAAGAAAAATAATCAAATACTTCCCTTCTTAAAAGGTCAGGATAACAGATTACTCCAGTAAAATTCTGGGAATACAGGACTTGGAGGAACAATGAGACTCTACAATTGCAGGTACCAGGTGGCAGAGGTTAAGTAGAGCAGTGAAGTGAATTGACTCTGTCCTTATATGACATAGGATGATATTTCTCCCTCTAGAGAATTTCAAGGACAAAACACCCAAGACACTGCAATGGGCCACAGCAGAACAGATCAAAGGTGTCCCTCATTTTTCTTTCCATTTCTCAGACCCTAAACTTAGAAGCAGAGGCATCCAGAGTTTTGTGCAGAAAAGTCAACAAATCTGGAACTTGCCAGAATCACTGTGGGTTGATATATACAGGTTGTTGGCTTCTAAATATCTGAAATGTTTCCTAATTTTAGGCCTGATCAAGACACCACATGGCAGAAAAATGGCTTCCTTCTCCCTTTTCTTGCCAGGACAAAATTCTGCATGGAAAAAGATCCATTTTAGGAATCTGGGTCTAGAGTAATCCCAACGTAATCCTCATTGTAGAAAAAGACATAAAGGTCATAAAAAACATCAATTTTATTTGCCAGTTAAACCCAGAGGGAATTATTTTCTGAATTCATCCTTGTGTTTTATTGACAGCAATAGTTATGATCCTTATAATGGCCTTATAATTCCCTGTCTAGCTCTAAGACATAGTATACGCTGAAAGAAACTAATGAAGCAAAAGACACTTGATACCATCCTTCAAATGAGCTGTTTAGAAAATCCTTTCCAAAGGAAAAATAAAACAGCCATTTTAATAAATTAAAAACCCTGATGCACAGCTTGCTGGATGGCAGGTCCAATCAAGAGGGTTGACATGTCACGCTGTAACTACTTCCCAGTGAATGATGACATAATTTTCAGATTTGCCCTTCTTGCTTGCATTGATGAATTCAAGCAAAACAATATATCACTCAGCATTTAGGACCTAAATGCCTGCTATGAGTCAATCTTCTGGGGCTCTCAGCTTCCCATATCTCATAAGAATCTCAGCTGTGATTTGTAGCCTTTGGAGTGTTTCCTAATGCTTCACATCTCTCAAATTGGTCAGAGCCCAACACCACAGCTCTTGCTCTGTTTCACAACAATCATATGATTTGTAAAGGACAAGTGTGCATTGCTCTGTATTCTTCTTACCACCATGTTAATGCCAGTTTCTAATAGATAAACATGGCTGGAATCCACTGTTGTGTCACACATTTGAGATGTTTATGTCCTGGTTCATACTCAGTTCATTTTCACAGCCTTTATAACCCCTCAGCAGAAGAATTCCATTAGTGGACAAAGGAAGCACTACTGATGACATCCATGAAGTCTTTTATTTGGTTCCCTACAGCATTCTTACCTCTAAAATGAGGAGACGTGGGTTTTTTTGATGGCTGGACTATTATATGGGTAAGGAACTGCCTGGGTGGCCACATGCAAAAAATGATAGTCAATGGCTCAGTGTCCAAGTGTAATCCACTAAAGGTGGTGTTCCTGCAGGGTCCGTACTGGGATCAGTGCTATTCAATATCTTCATCAGTGAAATGGACAGCGGGATTTTTGACACTGAGAGTTTTCAGATGAGTAGATAAACTCAAGGAAAAGAATTCCATCCAGATGGATCTTGACAGGCTTGAGGAGTGAGTCCATGAGAACCTCTTGAAGTTCAACAAGGTCAAGTCTGTGTCATTGAGAGTTGAGGTTGTTCAGTCTGGAGAAGATTCCAGGGAAACCTCTGGAAACCTTTCCATCCATAAGGAGAAGTGAGGGAGATAAGAAAAAAGGAGAGAGTGTTTTACCAAGGCCCGTAGTGACAGAATAAAGGACAACAGTTTTAAACTAAAAGAGGGTACGTTGAGTCTGACTATGAGGAAGGAAGAAAATTTATAAATATAAGGGTGGTGAGACACTGGCAGAAGTTGCTCAAATGTGGCTTCCTCATCCCTGGAAATGGTCCAGGCCAGGTTGGATGGGGCGTGGAGCAATCTGGGGTAGTGGAAGATGTCCCTGCCCATGGAAGCAGGATTACACTGCTGCAGAAAGTCTCTTTCAACCCAAAAAATTCCATGTTCTGTGATATCAAATTATGAATGAGACACAAAGAAAGGGAAGACATAAGAAATGCCTATGTAAACTATTAGATGTTGTAGAAAAGATTGATAAATTAGGTACTTCTACTATATTACTGGGTGATATACTTGAGACAAATGCTGACCACACAACTCACGTTCTATCTCAACCAGAAGAGCAGAGGATGTCAGGTAAATTATACACTCCTCCTATAAAATAGATCACTAAAATATATATATATATTTTAAGTGTTTTGAAGTAGTGACAGCCAAAAGGAAATGTATGACCCTCCAGAAGTTTTCATATTTCACAATGCCTGAAAAAACCTCATTTATATGAACCTTTGCTTGCTTTCATCAGGTTATTGGAACTCTAATATTGAAGTAAGGGGATACTCTACTCACCTGAAAAACTAAATTGCTGTACCTCAAATTTCATGAGCCAAGTTTGAAATTGTGCAAAAAGATCATGGTGATCTGAAAAAAACATTGTACTGGCTGTAAGTTACAGCCATCAACAGTGCATTGCAGCAAGTGAAACTTCTTCTCATGCTGAAATGTTTGGGGCTTGGGCCAAAATGCTTTGAGATTCTTTTTTAATAAAAAATGTAATTAACCCCCTCAAAACCTATTAAACAAAAATATTATAATGTTGTCATGTTGTTTGGGTTTGTTGTTTTGCTCTTTTCCTCCCTATAAGAAAGGATTTTGTGAGAAGAAAGAATTTTAAAATACATTTTGACTACAGTAAAAATTCTTGTGGCTGATAAAGGAAGATTTTATTTTTTATATTTTTTTAATCATGATGAGGTGGTCTTAAAAAGAAATAAACTACCAGTCTCAAATTAGACCTGTCAGAACCCCATTATACCTAATTAAAATCCTTTTTCCTAGGCTTAATAGAAGTTCTGGGTGTGAATAACTTTGCTTAAGCAGATTCACAAATCTGGCTGCAGTAAATTACAGATGAGAGTTCCCAGGAGCAGAATAAACCCCATCAAGACCCTCATAAACAAAATGCCACCGTCTGGAGCCAGAGAGAAAAGCACAGACAGGATTGAGAGAAGAATTACCGATCTGGGATTAGCCTATACATCAACATCATGTAAGGTGAAAAAAATGTCTTTATTTATTGCTTAGCAGCCTTCAGGGTGTGAGTGTCACTCAGCATTAGCATTCACCTTTATAACTGTGCTTTGATTTACAGCTCCACGCCAGCACAGAGGAAGGAGCCAATTACATGACTGGGGGAACACGGATGCATTGAGTAGATCCCAGATGCTTCCTCTTCCTTCTCATACAGGATGCATACAAAGAGATTTTCTTGGCCTGAAATAGAGGTTTGAGGGATGGGCTCTGACCTGCTTTATGAAATAACTGCCAGAAAAATATTCTGTAGAAACTTATGCTCACACAGGTTGGGCTGCAATAGAAAATGTAGGAGCTGTTACACACAAAGATGCTGTTCCATTTTAGTCAAAGCCACACACAGCTTTGCCAGGGCTGGAAACAAAGAGTTAAAATGCACCTAGGCCAATGAGGTGACAAACTCTGTATCTCCCTACCTGCAATGAACAGATCTGTAACTGTGAAGGCCAGTAGGCCTAAGGAGATAGGGCCCATTGAGATCCCTTGGAGGAATGAACACAGTTTAAACTAAAGGCACATCCATCCCCCAGTTAGGATGAGAAAATGGCGCCCACCCCAGGATTCCTTTCTGTTTAAGCAAATGTACCCCAGTGCCACCTCCCCATTGGCCTCTCCACCCCTTTCTTCCTTATATGTATGTTCCCTAGAATGTTCTCCCTTCCCTGCTTTCCCATTGGCCCCATTTTGCCACAATGTCCACCCCCTGCTTCTCTATTGGCTGTAGCCCTTTGCCCGCCTTTGTACTGCCCCTGAGCCCTCAGTCCATTGGACCCTGGTGCTCTGTTCTGCCCTCCCTCATCCCTATGCTTAAAGCCTGGACTCTCCATTGTTCCTTGTTTTAGTCCCAGGGCTTTTGTCATGTGTGGCTGGGAAAGCCACCTCTGAGGAATTGCGTATGAAAATCCTTCCCAATTCTTTGCCTTCAGGGATTACAGAGAGATGTCTGGTGCTGTGAGGGAGTGTGTGCNAGTTGACTTAATGTCCAAAAACCCATACTGTGAAGTCCTGTTCAGTGCTGATCATAGAATCCTAAAACATCAAATGGTTTCAATTTGAAGGGACCATACAGATCATACAGTTCCAAGCCCCTGCCTTTGGCAGAGGTACCTTCCAACACACCAGGTTGCTCAGAGTCCCATTCAACCTTCAGCACTTCCAGGCGTCTTCCCTTCTGCTGGAAAGGGCACCAAGGTCTCCGTGGAGCCTTCTCTTTTCCAGGTTGAACACCCCCAACTCTCAGCAGGAGAATCCTCCCAAGTGTACTCCCGAACCCGTTTTTTTATGCTGTGTTTGCAAACCAGTGCTGTTTACAGGCTTGCAGGTTTCCACATCACAGATCCACGTCACTGGAGATGGATGGATACTAAATGTGGTGCTGTGACTTTTGCTGTCTTAATTCAGAAGAGCTCCCATGTCAAAGACCTGTCATTCCACCCAGCTGTGAATTCCCAAAGGTATTTGAGAGGCTCACTACAGATGGCGCCTGAACATTTCTTATTCCAGCTGCCCAATCACCAGTAAGAGTGGAACCAAGGAGAATTTTTAGTGTTTATTTATTTATTTCAGTATCATGTTTATTTTGTTTATAACCGGAAATACTGAAATGCTTCACTTCCACCATTAAAAGAGAGAAGAGTCACAGTCAGGCTGGGCTTATCAGACAAATCAAAGACGAGTCTCCCCACATTCAGGTGATTATAGGAAAGCATTTTCATTTGGTTTCAAATTCTATTAAGCTAATGATCAAGGGATGCAACTTTAACAGGTACTCATTAGATTTGAAACTTTTGATCCAATCCCTTTATCCTCCCACATACCCCTAAATAGGCAGCTCCCAAGCAGTCCAGAAACTCCCAAGCACAATGGCCCATACATTACACCAACATTAAGAGTCTCACAGCAGCACAAACTTTATCCCTCCCTAAGGAGGAATGAAATTACTAATTTTTTCCCTCAAAGGTGATTCAGAGGACAGACTGTAGCAAAGGTTCTGTGCATGGAGAGAGAATTACTGCTAAGATTTTATTAGCGCATAAACATGATGACGTTTTTGATGCCTGGGGCTATAGAATTGCAGTCATTACAATGAAGGCTATATTTCTTTCCATCTTTCCATGGGTCCTGTAACACACTGAGTAATCCATCTTGCTCACATACCCTACATAATCATAGATACATTTATTTCTTTGCTTCTCTCAGTTAGCATTTGACCTTTTGAGCACTGCAGGTGTTCTGGGGTATGACAGCACAAACTCTGCAGCTTCTGCCTGCCAGCATAGCCCAGGTGAGGCTCATGAACAGGTAGAGGACAACCATGGCACTATCAGATACCAAATTTTTGAGAGCTGCTGTGTGAGCCTCTAACAATGGTAGAAATAACCAAAAGCAACATGGTGAGGGTGGCTGGAGATGAGTGATAGAGGACTGGCAGAGGTTATGGATTATACATACTATTCTGAGGTAGAAAATATGTGTTTTCTCACTGACAAAGCAATGCTGATATTTTTGTCATCCAAATGGCATTCAGATGAGGCATGAACCACTAATTCATAGAATCACAGAATGGCTTGCGTTGGAAAGGACCTTCCAGATCATCAAGTTCTAATTCCCTTGTTACTTCTTCACTTAGAAGCAGTGGCAAATGCATAAATTTAAAGATTTAGCAACACTAGGTGTGGTCAGATAGGAAGC
>WAAG01052672.1:9517-55307 GCA_013390105.1 Tichodroma muraria | reverse complement strand
CGGCCCCGCCGCACGCACCTGCTCGGGCCCGTAGAGCAGGTCCCCGTACTCGCCGAGCAGGCTGTAGGCCTCCCCCACGCACTTGCGCTCGTTCATGTTGCAGGTGATGAGGATGCCGCGCATGCCGGCCTCCAGCTGCCGCCCGGCGCCGCGGGNCCGACCCGCGGCACCGACCCGCCCGAGCGCGGACCCAGGGCGGCCAGCACTCCGGTGGCGCGCTCAGCCGGCGGCCAAACTCGTAGCCGTTGATGCATTCGCTTCCCCCGAGCTCCGGTTCCAAAGTCTCTGTCAAGAATTCCGGAACTGAGGGCAGAGGCGCACACGGACACCGGCTAGAGGGGAGCGAGCAGCCCTCGGTCCAGCTCTGCAACGCCGCGTCCGAGACTCACCCGTGCCCTCCACGGACGGAGAGATGCTACGGCCAATTCCCTGCCTGTCCGACTCCCGAAGGTGTCACGGTGTAGAGGGACCAGCAAAACCTCTTTAAAAAACTCTTTGAACAGGTAAATGGAGGCTTGGAAAAATAGCGAACATGTGCTAACAGAACAGTCGTGGCCCCTAGCATAATTCCCAAAGGAAGGTGTCCGTGTGCATCCCGGTCCGTAAGAGCTGCCTCTCTGGGCTGTAACTTTTAAGTTTCTTGGACAATTAAAGGTGTAAGAATTGTTACAGGTTTTGATCTGTGGAAAAAACTGACCAAGGCAGTTGCTCCAAATCCAATACAAAATACCACCAATGGCAGCAAACTGTAATAGAAGTGGAGAAAAAATTAAAGTACTTGCTGGTTTTTTTTGCAGGACTTTTTACAAAGTAAGACTTACTTTGCAGATTTACCCAGTAATGTAAAGTAAGACACTACACTATATCCTTCTTAGTTTAGGTTTGAATATTCTTACCTGATTTCCATCATTTGTCTGTCCCAGGGGCTACACTATGAGCTAAAGCAGGTATTGATACAAATTAAATGGGAAACTCAGAGAGGCAAGGGCACAACAGTAATGTGTTAAATAATTTAATGAAATGTCAGTATCTTACTTTTATTGTTACTTAAAGGATAAAAAACTGTAAGAGTTTAAGAGAATACTATTGCTTCAAGAATCACTTTTGATGTGTAACATCTTCTAAAGAGATTTTAAAATGTTTCAATAGTTTCAAAAATTAAAAGTTGTAGGCATTACATGTACATTTAGGAAAAAAGTGTGAATAAAATCTGTGTCATTGAAATCTTTAAGGACTGGACTAGTAAAATATTTAAAATATATGATAGAAAAGAAATTTAAGAACTGTACCAACAGCTGCTCATACTCTAATTTTAGCACTTAATAGTTTTATCTGTTCTCTCACACTTCATTAAGGAGTTACTTCATGATCTGGTGTTATTTTTGTGTGTTTGAGCAACTTTCTATGTTAACCAAGAACTGTCCTTTCTGTCCCATTCTGAGAATATATATCTGACATCACTTGACTGTCCTGATTACATTAAGCATGAAACTTAGAGAGTTTAGGATTCAGACAAAAAATTGTATCCATTTTCAAGTTCTCATAGAGGGTTTTCTGTATTACTAGAAACAATTCCAGGAGAGGTCAAAGCATCTGCATTAAAGGTGAGACCATTAGATTTCTCTTTCAGAAGCACGTATTCCTACTTGAAGTATCCACAACTTTCCTTATTACCACCTAGCTTGCCAACAGGACAATGAAAAATGCTCTGCCATGATTTGGGCCAGTATTTGACACACAGGTTTCTTAGCTCTTGGGCCGCAGTTACACAGAGGGGGAGTTGATTTGCCATTTCTCACAGCTCTTACAGACTCATTCAAATTGACTGTAGAGTTCAGAACAGCAGGAGATACTTTGTGCAAATTTGAACTTCTCAAAGGTACGGACTGATCAAAAGAGGAAGTTTTCTCTTCATATATATGAAAAGACTATTTTTTTTTGCTGGTGGGCATGTTTTTGGACTAGCACACTGTCAGCATCCTGTGCTGCTGGACAGGAGGCACAGGCTGTGAAGTGGTTTTCTATGGGAAACACTGGGGTTGCTGCAACAGAACACCAGAAGAAGCAAACCCCTCTTGTTAGTAAATAACTTCAGACAGTTAAAGATCTCCAAAACACCATTAATTCATTTAGACACACTAAGAATGGTCATACAGTTCACTAAAGCAGAAAAATGTAACAGTGCCAGACCCTGGAGTCAAAGATGCAGCGAACATGTCAGGATTCCACGGATTCATACTTTCAGCCTTATCCCAATATTCCACATTTTTAATACCTATTAACAGGATTTTGGCAGCCTAGAAGTGAAGACACAATCTCACTAGTGCCACCTAATGTTATTACTATGCAGAAAAAGCAAATGAGTATGTTATTTACCTGTCCAAGTAACAAAGACACACACTTCTGCTTCTGAATTACTCTGTACTGAATAAAATTTTCTTCTCCTTTTGTATCTTTTGAATCCATTTCAAAAGCTGTGATAAGCAAATGTTGAGAGGCACCCCTTTGTCAGCTTGATTCTTCAAGGAACAGAACAAGAAGCATGTATGTGTTAGAATGCATTGAAATTCATTTGAGGTTTATTTCTTTTTAACCCTTTAAAGGCCTCTTTAAATAAAACAGTAAACAGCAATTATACAATTGTAAACCAATGTCAAGTCACAATCATACCTGTGTTATGCCAGTAAGTTCTGTACAGAATTCCCAGATTTCATAATATGATGGAACAGATAATAGGATGCACCTGGGGCTGGACATACACGTGGAATTCAGGTTCAATCGCTCCTGTTGAGGTGTTTAACAGGACTGCTGGAAATTCAACTGCAACAAACACAGAAGAAACAAAACAAACAAAAGAGAACCAAAACACAAAGCCAGAAAGGTTAAAACTGTTCACAGGAATGATACCATTTTTATATGGGTCCCTGCCAACACAGTATATTCCATGATTCTATTATATATATGAACATAGAGTTCAAGCATGATGCTGATAAGGCTAAGGTTGTCGGTTTGATCCCTGGGTGGATCATTCGCTTAAGAGCTGGACTCGATGACCCTTGTCGGTCTCTTCCAGTTCAGAATATTCTGTGATATATATATATATACGTATCTATATGTATGCATACACACACATATACATACACACATTTATATTGTTGGTATATCTATTATTCCATCGCACTGGGGCTGAAACATAAAGGGAACATAATACAAGGAGAACGCGTAACGACGACACATGGCTCAGAGCCAGCTCGGTGCGCTCGCCGATCCCGGCCCGCGCCGCCCGCCGTCCCGCAGCACGTGGCCTCCAAGTCCAGGACGAGCAGGAAGGCGAAGCGCTGCCCAGCTCCGCGCCAGCCCGGGCGCTTGGTGCCCACAGCAGCCCCCGCCGCCTCGGCGGGCTGCCGCCATCCCAAAGCTCCCGTGCCCCCGCCCCCATCGCGCTCTCGGCGCTCGGCTGCTCCGGCCGCGGCCCCGGCGCCGCCCAGCGCGAACCGAGAGCCCCCGGGAGCGCGGGGCTGTCCCCGGCCGGGAGGGGCCGTCTCAGCCCGCCGCTCCCGTGCGCCCATGGCGAAGGGGCTGTGCCTCAATGGGCGCAAGCGGCCCGGCGAGGCCGCGGAGGGGCCGCGGGCGGCGCGGAAGAGGCGGAAGGCGGATGGCGGCGGTCCGGGCCTGGGCCCCGAGGTGAGAGCCGAGCGCCCGGCGCTGTGAGGAGCGCGGTGCGGGCCGTGTGTCCCTTACGGCCGCTTCTCGGGGGTCTTGCTGTGTCCCGCGTTGGGGTGCTGGGAGCTCAGCAAAGCCGTGTACAGCCGTAGTGTGCCGGGAGGGTCGGGTACAGCCAGTGCCTGCAGATATCGTCATAGAATGTCCTGAGTTGATCCGCTGGGCTCATGGAGTCCAGCTCCTGGCCCTGCACAGGACACCCCGGCAACCCCACCATGTGCCTGAGAGCATTGTCGAAACGCTTCTCGAACCTTGGCCGCTTTGGGGCCGGACCGCTGCCCTGGGGAGCCTGTTAATGGCTTGGATTCTGCTCCAAGAGATGTGGAAGAGAACTCATTTGGAGTGCTCAGCATTACATTTAAGGAATTTCGTTTAAAAAATAGATACATTCTCCAATATAGTCTCGTAAACAAAGCAGATCTTGAAAGATGCGTTGTGTGTGCTCAGCACATCATTCCCTGAAGGATGCAGAGCAGCCCCACGGTAGCACCTCACCCAGGGCACACTGAGTCAGTGCCCGTCAGCAGGACTTGGCGTGTCCAGCCTGTGAGACCAGTCCTGTTTGTACGCGGTTAGAGACAAATTCCTGTGGGTGGAACTACCCTCTCCTTGGTGAAGCAAAACCTCTGCTCTTCGTGTGGGTTTTTTTGCAAAGCTTTAATTAGGCTGTATTGAAAACAATGGTGTCATTACTTGTCTCAGCATGAGAGATGAGGCACTAGCATTTACACCAGCCTGTGCTGGTTATGGCCAGATGATTCTTACCACTGGAACCATGAAGGTTGTCACCTCTCTTTAACTTCCTTACCCGACTACAAACGTCTTGAAGAGCACATCAGCTTAGTCCCATGTGGGCAGGCTCTGTCCAAATTACTGAGCACACGGCTTGTTAGTGTGCAGGGGAAAAGAACTTCCAGTGCCTGTTCGTGCTGTGAGGTTTCACATTCTCTAGCGTGGTGTGGTGTTTTTCCCCTTTATGCCTTGATGTCTTTTCATCACCTATAAAAAGTTTATCTTTAAAATTTTTACAGGAGTTCTTTGGAACAGGCTGTCTGGTCGGTAGAGGTCAACAAAATGCCGCATTTTCTTGCTAATTAGCCTTTAGAAGAATTTGAGCATTTAGGCTTAGGGAACTGCTGTGTAGGAGCGTGTAACACAGTCCCCACCTCTTCTCCTCAGTGCTTTCTTTCTGCAGCTTCCTTGGATTTTACTGAAGCATTTTTCCCTGCAGGGGTCAGCAAACCCTTCTGGCAGAGCAAATCCCACACTGTAGATAGAGGAAACCTCACGTAGAGTGAGTGGCTACATGTAACTTGTACAAATGTTTCAAGCTCTACAGCAGCAAGTGCGGGAAAGGGTTGAGAGACCAGAATATTGCCTTTGCATATCAATTGTCTCCTTACTGCATACATCTGCTTATGTTAATCTCTATTAAATAAATCTTTGAAATTAGAGTGCCTGGGTTACTGAAATGTTGAGAAATTGTAATATTAAAGTGGGATCTGAAAGGAAATTTTTTCCCCTAAGGAGTGGAAGAGTTACTTTAAATGTAGCTGGTTGTATCCAAATAGTTTCTTTTTCTTTCTTTTTTTTTATGGACTGGTGTGATTAGATGAAACCTCTCTTTACCAGCATTTTCCTTTCCCCAGGAAAAGTCGTGTCATTTGTCAGCAGCTCTGCTTGGTGAGGACTCTGAAATCACACAGGACCAGCTGTATGAGCTGCTGAAATATGCAGCTCTGGGGAAATGCCACAGTGCAGCACAGCCCAGGTACATCCACAGCTGCAATCAGCCTGGTCTCGTGTTCTCCCGTGGTGTGAAAACGTTCCTAAAGGAATATTGGCCTATTGCTGGGTTTGGAACACTCATTGTGGAGTTGCCATAATGGCAGCCTGGATTGTGCAGATACAGTTGTTAGACTTGGCCAGGAAGCAGAATTCCTCTTCTGGCAGAAATCCTAGCGTTCCGTAGTTTTGTTTCATGCAGTTTTGAAAAACTAAATGACTGCTGTGGAACTGAAGGAGCTCCACACACTGAAAAAAAAAATACCCTGTTAAAATATTAACACAAATATTAATGCCTTTCATGTTAGATATAATCAAAACAGAGTGTTCTAGAGCATTTTAGAAAAAAAACATTTTAGTTACTTCTCCCTTTCTCTGGGCCACTTCTCATTACTGGAAGGGGAAGGCTGAGGAGTGTTTATAACCTTGAATGGCAAAAACAAAATGAAATTAATCTTCAAATGAAGCTCAAGGCAGAAAATACCCCACTTTAGATTTTAATAGTGAATAGAAAATTACTTTGTGAAACTTATTTTGATGCATTCATTCACCAGACTGCATCACTACAGTTGAAGTTGCTGGTATATTCACATGAATGAGGTATACATGTCTTGAAATAGTATGCAGCAGAAATTTGCAATAACTCTTCTTTCTCTGTCTCCTGTATTCTGTTGCTTCCAGGAATATGTGGCTGTTTGAGATAAGCTATAAAGTCTCTTCTTATTGAAGTCATTTGGCATTTTGCCATTTACTGACTTTAAAGCTGGGCTGGTTGCAACTGTTGTTTTTTTTTTTAAGAGTGCTTGATAATTGTTTTACTTTGATTTTTATGTTGTTTTCTTTTTACTTATTGCTCTTTTTTAACTGCAGCTGGTGCCATATTTATCACCAAAGCCACCTGGCTGGGGTTGTGGTTGTTGTTCTACATGAAATGAGCCAACTCCATTTCTACAGATTCTATTTACAGTTCAAACACCTCAGGAAAGTGTTCCAGCATGTGAGTCCCAAACTGCATCAGTGTCTTCTAAACTTCTTCCAGTCCTGAAACCACATCCCAGGGATAATGGTTGCAGTGGAATTACTGCCTTTTCCAAGGATGTGGCCATCCTTGACAGCAAGTGAGAGGATCTGTTTGCAGCTGTTGTCAGCTCAGAACAAAGGACAGGGCTTTGATATTAGGAATAGGATTTCAAGACATACGTCTTTGAAGCCTTACCAGGTGAAACGTTTATTCATGTTTCAGTCCTCTGACTGTTATGTATCCTGCACCTACAGGATGCCAATTAGATTAAAAATATCTTGGAATAATTTCAATAATTTGGATTTACTCTGAGTGAGGAGACCCTCAATAGAGTTATGCTAGTCACACTGGTTAAAAAATACCACTTTTATTATTTGCACTTTATGTCAAGTTTCTCCCATTTCCCAAAAAGATTATTAAAATAATTATTTTAATTTTCTGACATACGAGAAACATTTNAAATGTAAATCACGACTTAACTGGAAAGACTGGAACTGGCTTTAGTTTCTATCAAAGAAGGTCTTGGGATTTGCCTTCTTGATCATATCAGGCAAGGCAAATCTGTCCTGTAGTACAAAGAATCCTATATCATCCCTCATTGGAACAGGTTTGGTTTGTGTTGGGTTTTTCTACTTGATAAAACACCAAATGTATTTCCACTATTTCTTTATCTGTCGTCCTCTGAATTTGGCTAGTTTGGGGACCAATAAACCCCTCATTTTCTTCTTATTTCTGCCTGTCTTTCAAAGTCACTAACATATTTTCACATTTTCTTTTTTCAGAGATTCACATTAGCACCTTCTGCTGACTTCCCAGTCAGCCTTTTTGAAGAAGGACCAAACCTGAAACCTCAAAACGCTCCACAAGGTATTTTCTTTTGGTTTGCATTGTCTCTTTCAAGACAGTGACTCACTTTGAACAGAGATTTGTGACTTTGCATCCTCTGTGATGCCAGTGTGCTGCCATGGTAAGCTTGTTTAGAAAGGAACCCATACAATGGCTTAAACCATGAGACTTCTCACCATGTTCAGTAACTCATGTTGGGCCGATAGTCGAAGTGGATGCAAAACGAGAGAAAGATTTTAACATACTTAATCCCAATCCTTTTACTACCTATTTTGTGATTATTTTATTCTAAGATGTATCTAATCAAGAGACAGATATATAAATTAGTTTTGAGCTAAGAAGACTGTGTGTCTCTTTCTCTGACCCTCTCTCCAGTCCGTTGTTCCAGGTAGTAATTTGGAATGGTGCAGCCTCTAAGTGTTGATCTGATGCAGAAACTGAGCTTGACAGATGCTTCTGTATTTTACAGGCTTGACTTCCATCAGCAGTGAATGCATTACTAAAAGCTCAGACTTGCAATGTGATCCCATCATTCAGAGATATGGAGGAAAAAAACAAGGCCTTACAAGCTATACTCTAACTTTAGAAGAGCAGAAAAAAAATGACTATCCCATAGAAGGTCAGTTTTTGAATGAGGGCTGTTTAGTTGTTTTGTTGTGTTGGGGGTTGTTTTTAATTTTGACAGCTTAGTGATACATTTTGTCATATGAGTTGTAGAAGAAAGGTCTTTTTCTTATTCCCAAGTGTGTTTTCCTTCCAGGTTCCCCTGGATGCAAGGGCTACATCTCCACAGAATGTGATCAGCAGAGGACAGACAGCAGCCCCCTCTTTGGTCTGGATTGTGAAATGGTAAAAATCAGTGTGTGTGGCCTTACAAAATAGAGTCAGGCACCCAGCTCTTACCAGCTGTTCCCAAGTGAGCCAAGCACTCTGTGTATTTGTGAAAACACTTCTGATATCTTAATATCTGCTGCCAGTCCCTTCTTTGATGGTACCAGTGCTAATGCAGCCATGGGAGAGGCCCCAGCAGTGGTTCTGGCAACGAGACAGAAATAATATCCTGAGTAGAGAGCTCAGTTCTGTTAGCTCCCAGAGTAGCAGCTGGATCTGCCAGGCCTGTCAGCAATGCTGCAGTAACCCATGAGACTGCTGTGGAATTCCTCCTCAGCTCTCTCCATGTTTTGGGGAAAAGAAAGATACTTCCCTGTGACACATCTTTCCTTTAGCTGTAACAGTTCCTCTGGCAGGTGCTGTGGTGAAGAGTCCTCCTTTAGTTTTAGCCTTGCAGAGATGCCTGTTTGGCATCAGCATTGAGTAACTATTGATACAACTTGGGCTCTGCCTTTAAATTGTACAATGTCCCTGGGGCTGGTGCTGTCAGTGGCACTTGTGCAGTGCAGAGCACAGACTGATTCTGTGATTTCACTTCTTTACAAAGTTTTTCTGTGCTGTGCTTGCCTGTGTGTTTGCTGTGCTTACAATGCACATTTAACAATTAAAATGAAGCACAGTAGAGTATAAACCTGTGGGTTTATAAGCTGTGAGTGGTAGATCTCTAAGTCAAGGATTGATGCTGCTGCAGCCAAAGCAGATGTTAGCTGAAGTTTTTTGAGTGGCAGCATCGTGCTGATTCAACAACTGCCTCTGCTTCTTCCTGACAGTGCCTGACTGCAAAAGGGAACGAAGTCACCCGTGTGTCTTTGGTGGATGCACAGGGTCAGTGCCTCCTGAATGAACTGGTGAAACCTGAGAGCAAAGTGATGAACTACCGCACCAGGTCACTTGCACAAACCTTTCTTATCTCTTTGTCTTTCAGAGCTGCAGCCCTTTCAAATTCAGCCTGTTACACAGGAGCTTTCAGAAACCCCTTGGTTTGCAGAGATGCCTGCTGCATTTCCCTCAGTGTTAAGAATACGGTTCTTGCTGTGACTAAAGTGACCAACTTTATGTGTACAATCTGCTGCACAGTGCCTGTGGGGCTGCCAGGCACAACTACTGCCATTCTGCAGTGTCCATGGGAAAGTTCTGTTACAAATTGACACACAGAACAAGTTACTCTTCACTGCTGGTTACGAAATAAGATGGATTCCATAGCTAAATTTGCTCATATGTTAAAAATGCGTAGACCTTATACACACCTTTAGGGTGGGGCTCAGGATTATAACAAAAGCAGGCAAAATTCAAGGCTTGACTTCTTCAAAACTTCACCTGGCATTATCCAGGAGGTGATGTCCCAGTCCCTTCAGGTTACTTGGAAGCATCTCCGTCCACCATCAGACTTGCAGTGTCTCCTTACCTGTGTTATCTGATGCCAACTGTATCACTTAAGAATACCTGGGAGAAATACACTTTTGCAACAGATGTGGTAGCACTCTTATCAGTTTAGCTGCAGTATATCCACTGATGCTGAAACAGAAAACAGTAAATATCACAGCAGTCTGTGATTACCTACACCGACTTCATATTTTACAGTACCTGCTTGTAATATTTTCCAGCACACACTGTTGCTAATGTGTTGCTTTTAACTCACCCAACTTTTATTTTGAAGATTCTCAGGAATCACAAAGAAAATGCTTCTTCCAGTGAAGACAAGACTGTCAGACATCCAAACCAGGCTAAAAAAAATGCTTCCCCTTGATGCAGTATTGGTGGGTCATTCTTTGAATTCTGATCTTCAGGCTTTGGAAGTGAGTATGTTTTTAAGAGTGTTTTTCCCGACCCTGTGTTACTCATTTCACACATGAAAACTCTTTAACAATTGCTCTTTTTATTAGTGAACACTTGTTAATTGCTTTTTATTATGAATAGCCCTACGTCTGTAAGGATTTAAAAGTCCAGAACTCTCCTTACAGCTATAAAATTTGCAAGGGGCTGTTCAGAACCCAAAAGAGCGAAGTCTGTCCAGACACAGATATTGTTGCAATTGCAGCTTTACCCCTCTGCTTCAGCCAGATGCCTCTGATAGCTCTGTTATGGGGAGAACTGAAGTCCTCTCTGTGGGTAATTTAACCAATCTAAAATGCTTGAATCATAATTAATCTTTCTAACCCAATCTAGATCTTCCCACTAGAGTGGGAAGTAGAAAGGAGAGTTGGACTTGTTTCCTTATTCCTTTTGCACTCTTGTGGATGAGCTATCTGTCAGGGAGAAACTGGCAACTGAAATTAAAAGGCAGAGGCACAGAAAATTGTGGAGCTACTATCCAGTTCTGTATGTCTGCTGTTCTTAAACTAAACTGGTGATGATTTTTCTCCTCCAGATGATCCACCCCAGCGTTATTGATACTTCACTGCTTTTTGCCAGAAGTGAAGGTCGAAGATTTAAGCTAAAATTTCTAGCCAAAGCTGTTTTAGGGTAAGATTATTACTGTACTGTCACAGGAAAGATTAGAAACTGGTGGGTCATAGGGTCTTACTCTGCCACTAATAGTATCAGAATTACTATTTTGTTACTAAGATTCAAAGGAAAGGAGCAGGTTGTGCAAGTAAGACATGGTAAAAAGAATTTACTGGCTGCTTGAAACATCAGGCACCATAATAAATGGGTTTGTCTTTGAGCAAGCAGGAATGCTGTGACCCAACCAGATTTGAGTCCCAGCAGAACTCGCCTTCCTGCAGGGCTGTATTGAGGTGTATTGAATTGTAGAACAACAGAGGCACTCTGGCTCACACAGATGAGAGCTGTTTCAGTTGGCAAAAAAGAAAGGTTAATGCATGAAAGTTTGATTTACTGATTTAAATCATATTTCTCAGTGTATCACTGGATAGTATCTTAGCTCTGTATCTTATCTTAGTATCTTAACTGGATAGCTCTCCCCATGCTCACAGTGAATGGTAATACTCTGCAGTGACAAACTTCACTGAACTGGAGGTTGCCTTCCTCTCTGTGTGCAAATTGTGAGTTGGGCCATTGGTCAAGAAAGAAGTAAAATTTAAAAATAGTCATGCATCAGAGTAGCAAGTATTAGCACTGCTTCTGTCAAATTTTCCCTGTACTTGGCACTGGTGAGGCCACACCTTGGGTGCTGTGTCCAGTTCTGGACCCTCAGTTTGGGAAGGACGTGGAGATGCTTGGGCACATCCAGAGGAGGCAACAAGGCTGGAGAGGGGCTGGGAACACAAACCCTGTGAGGAACGGCTGAGGGAGCTGGGGGTGTTCAGCCTGGAGAAAAGGAGACTCAGGGGTGACCTTGTCACCCTCTACAACTCCCTGACAGGTGGCTGTAGTCAGGTGGGGTTGGTCTCTTTTTCCAGGCAGCAACTGACAGAACGCGAGGGTACAGTCTCAAGCTGCACCAAGGGAAATATAGGTTGGATATTAGGAAAAAGCTTTTTATGGAGGGAGTGATAAAGTACTGGAATGATCTGCCTGAGGAGGTGGTGGAGTCACCATGCCTGGATGTGTTTAGTAAAAGACTGGATGTGGCACTCGGTGCCGTGGTTTAGTTGAGGTGTTGGGACATGAGTTGGACTTGATGATCTTGAAGGTCTCTTCCAACCTAGGGATTCTGTAAATTCCATAAACCATTTTGCTGAACATTGCAAAAACATTTCTTGCAGTAACTTTTGGGAATATTTCACAAGAATGCTGCTGCACAGAACTGAAATCCTTTTTGGAGAGGGGAAAGCTCTTCTGCCCGAAAAGGACCCAGTTTAGAAAGGACAGGATATATTCCACAGGTCAGTGTGGAATAACAGATAACCTGCCTGTACACCTAATTTTGATGCCCTAGGAAGGAGATTCAGTGTGAACAGAAGCTCGGGCATGATCCTACAGAAGATGCTAGAGCTGCATTGGAATTAGCTCAATTCTTCATTGAGCAAGGACCAACAAAGGTATTTATATCTAAATTTTAGGATTAAGATTTCTCTCCTAAAATACAGAACATAATGTTGTTGTGCTTTCGGAGAAAAAAATTCCACTCCTGTGCATCCTCCTGTTGATTTAAAAGAGAAAATGGAGCTGTGATAGAGGCCCCTGTTTTGACAGCTTGTTATTTCCAGCCTATATTCAGGTACCTCAATAACCTGGGCACTAGCTGTGCTCAGTACTCACTGACATCAGCCAGCATTGCTGCTGATCCTGATGAGGGGCACTGGGTAAAGAAGGACTGAGACACTTCCAGCCTGCAGGAATGCCTGTAATTTTTCTAGATGAAAGAAGAGAGAGACCTTGTGTGTTGTGGTAGTGATTCAGCTGGTTTTATGAGTCCCTTGTGTTGTTGATTTCTGAGAGAACTTTTTTGGAGATGATGATTTTTTGGAGCCTGTTGATGCTGTCAGTGCTGCATGCTCGAAAATGACAATAGAAAATAATAAGGCAAGAAATTAATGCCCAGGTTTCTTCACTGCTGGAGTGTGCCTACGTAACTCACAGGGAAAGCACAGGCTTTTTGGTCAGCTACAATTAGCTGATGAGATGAAAGCCAGCTAATAATCTTCTTCCTTCCCCAAGGTAGCAGAACTAAACTTGGAGATGCTTCTGACAGCTGAAAAACTGGCTGAGGTCTCACAGAACAAAGCTGTGCTACAGCCACAAGGATGTGGGTTCCAGGAACAGCTGAATGAGCCTCCACCATTATCCAAACCATGGTAATAAGATCCTCAAATATGTATGTTTTTCCTTCAGTTGAATCCTCAGTAAAATCGAACAAGTGCCTTATGTTTTTCAGAAGCCATCAGATCTTCAGACAGACACAAGTAATTGCAGCATAGTGCTGAAAAAACTTTAAGCAGTTTCATCTTAAATTTCACAGAGTATTTCCCAGGCTTCTTTTGATGTTGTAGACAAGAATATTCTTTCAAATTTCTTAAATGAATTGTAATTCTCTGACAAGCATTTATTGAAAGTTTTTATTCCCCATATGGAAAAGTATTGTGATTCACAGTGTACTTCTTTCTGCTAGTTTTTTAGATTGTCTGCAGGTGACTGGCCAAAAACCCCTCCTTTTGGGCAGACAGGGATTAGACTCTTCTGGCCTCTGTCAGAGTAACCTGAGCACTTCAAACAAACAGGTGAATGGACTTAGAGTGGGTTGGTCTAAGCATCAAAATAGTTCAAAGTTGTTCTTGTTCTGGGAGTGGGTAGATGAGTCCAATTTTAAAAGCTGATTGACAGTGCTGTTAGCAATAGTGTTAATACCAGGTTAGCTAAATCCATTTGAGCATTTCGGAAATGAGCTTTGATCCTCTGCATCCTCTCATGATTCACCAAAGAAGAATTTCTGCCTGAGGGCTTTCTTGGACAATAATGAAAATTAAAGTTGGGAATTAAATTCAGTAGCCTTGTTTTTGATCTTCTGCAGTACAATTGTCTTGTACCTCTTTGAGTCCTGTGTGCTTTTGTCCCTCCAGATTCTTCAGAGAGCCTTGGAAGGTGTTCCCCTGTCCAAATTCAGTATCATTCAGTTCAGTTTGGGTCCAGAGTACCTTGCATCTCACCTTCATGCTGGACTTTATGAAAAGGTATTACTTTTTGTTTGACAATAGTCTTCATGCTGAGCTTGGAGTAGATGTGAAGTTGAGTAGAGAGATGTGATTTATCAGGAGGCACTGAGCAGTTAGTTCCTTTGCTTTGTGAAGTGCCTTCTCTAATCTGTGTTCCAACAGGTGAGAAGCAAGCTGACTGACATGCTGACAATTTACGCAGGTCCTTTTGAAGAAAACTTTTGTGTGAAGTCTGTGAAGAAAGAATTTGGGAGGTGTGGACCAATCCAGTCCCTTACAGTGGTAACTGAAACATTCCAGGTGAGGAGCACTCAAAGGTTGCTGACAGGACTGGAAGGTCTGAGTAAACTCTTGGAAAGATATGGATTAAAACCAGAGAAATACCAGTTATTCTGTTTGGAGTTTTTTGTGATAGTTTAGTCATCAACTACAATCATTCAGGGTACCTAAAAAGCTGCTCCACACAATGACAAGAACAAGTGCAGCTCATCTGCTGCTCAGAGGACTTTGAGTGTTGGGGAAGCTGAGGTGATTTTTGTCCTTCTATAGAGAACTGATATGTTAAGGCCTTTAATAGCCAAAGAAGAAAAAAAATGGTAGTGTTAACTGAAGAGTTTATTGAAGGGGGTTTTAAACAGCTAGAGTATGTGGAGTGTTACATATTTTACCCCCAAACTTTTTTATATTATTCTAGTTTTAAAAGAAAGCACAACTTTATTGAGACCTGACTTTTTAAAAGGGAGGGCTAATGTGTCTCATTGATAAACCTGAAGTATCTTACTCTTCTATTTCAAGCCATATGTCTGTATCCAATATGAAGTGCTGGAAGCTGCCCAGCTTGCTGTGGAAAGCCTGAATGGAGCTGAGGTAGCAGGATCCTCCATTAAGGTAAAGGAAAACAGCAAAAGTTACATTTGGCCCAGGCACAGCCTCCAATACTCTGAAACATCACAGCAATGTGTCTGGGCAAATGCTGGCTGCATGCGCTGTTACAGTCTCCCTGTCCCTGCACAATTCAGGGCCACTGGCAGAAAGGAAGTGGGTAGATCCCTCTTTTTTTCCTTTCAGAGAGTATTCTGACCTCCAGCTGCAGCTTGAAAAGGCAGATCCAAGTAACAGGGCTATACACAGTATGGCATTTTAGTTTTATAGTGTTTCTGCATTACAAATATGATCTCCCTTTATAATGACTAATTAAGTTGGCCTTCATTAGTCATATTTATTTCAAGTGATGGAAAATAATCTGTCTACTTTTGGTAATGGGAGAAAAATACTTTAAAATAGAAGCTCAGAACACAGAACAGTGTGGGCTGACATGCTTTTTATTCCTGCTGCATCCACCCCAGGTCCAGAGACCAGTCACTGCAGCAATGCTGGATTGCAATGTTCTGATTAAGGAATTAGAACTGGATGTAGAAAATGAAGGTGTGATTTATGTGGCTGGTCTAAAGAAGTCATTAACAGAGACAGACTTGCAAGAAGAATTCAGCCAGTTGAAAGATCTGAAAACACTGTTCCTGCCAAAGGATCTTCAGAGTGGAAAGCACAGGAACTGCTGTTTCCTCAGTAAGTAGCTTCACACACAGTCTGCACATTTCCTTCAAATAAGCTCATTCAGCAGCCCTTGGGACTTTGCACAGACACAGCAAGAGCTACTGAAACCCAGGTAGGCTCAAAGGGATGGTGTTTAAAATGCTCCAGTGAAAGCACATATTATAGTTGGATGAGCACTTTACAGCTAAATATTTAAGAGGAAAAAACACCTTAAAAAAACCCCAAGCATTTACATAGAAAAATTCCAGGGTAGCTAATGGGCTCCAATACTTCCATGGGAGGGGTGGTTACTGTGCAGCTTCACACAGACCAGTAATCACCTCGGAAAGGTGAGAACAGCTCGATGAGTGCTGATGTTTATCTGTAGCAAGGTGAGGATCTGCTTGCTGCAGTTATTTGTTTCTCATCTCCCTCCTGCTCCACACCTTTACCCCTGCCTTGCAGGTGCCAAGGAGGGCAGCAACAGCCCTGCCAAAGCATGTTCCTTTCTCTGCATTTCAGAATTCCAGAAAACCCAGAGTGCTGTGGATGCCCTTGAAGCTATAAATGGATGGACCATGAAGGGTAGCGAGCTAAGAAGTAGGAGTGCCCTTGCTCCAGGTCACCTCTGGAGGTGGATTTGGCAAATGAATCACAGCAATGGGAAGCAAGGGAAACACATCTTCTATGAGAAAATGGAGCAGCTGTCCGACTCAGTGAGTATGAGGCTCTGCTGATGTTTATTGCAATTAGTGAGGAGGGACTGCCCTGGGAACCAGGAGTGGCAACTTTGAGCTGACTGAGGTGCAGAGCTGCTTGTGACAGAAGGGGCTCCTTATGCTGGAGCAAAGGAGCTGCCAAGGATCAATTCCCATAGAGCAGTTGGAGGTAATCCCACACGGGATAATGTGATGTTTGCAGAGATCTGCGTAGCATTAAGACCAGCATAGCTGCACAGGGCAGTGGGTGGTGCTGCCCAGGAACTGAAGCCTGGCACTGGAGAGCTGACAGGGCACAGGCAGCACAGGAGTCACAGGGAGAGGGGAGTGGCTGTGTGGCTGCACAGGAAGAAGAGCTCTAGTTGAGAGCTCTGGAGGTGCAGCTCCCATTTTTACTGCGGTGCCATTTGAGCAGGGCCCGTGGTTCTCCCTGCAGCTGGGCCACTGCACTGCCAAGTGCCAGCCAGGGGCAGCATCACTGCTGCCCTCACCTGTGCCATCCCACAGGTCAGCCTCCCCACACACTTAGAAGTATTATTGCTGACGAATGGAAGACTTTAATGCTTCTATTCTCTTATGCAGGAGCAGGAGCTAAGGAAAAAGGTGAAGAAGTTAGACCACTACATCAAAAAGCTTTATAGAAGCCTGCAGAATAACACCCTGTGCGTTGTTCTCTTTCCTGGAGTGAAAAGGTAACTTGCCACCTATTTTGCAAAGAACCAAGGAAAATGCAGAGCCAAATATTTTTATCTTAATCTATTAAAAAATAAAGCCCTGTACAAGGAAGAGAAAGCACGAGAAAAAGGCTGGAGAAACTGTTGTATTTAATCTGACTTTCACGTTGGGCCAGTAAAATCTCAGCCCTAAGTTCTGCCCATAAAGCAGGCCTGACTCACAGTTCATGTATCTGAGGGTCCACAGTGTTGATTAACTGTACAGATCTTACCAGTTCACCCACCTCCCCCAAGGATGTTTCATCCCCATTGACAATGAGATAAGTTTTATGTGGCTGTGAGAGATCAAGCAGAGTTTCCAAAGCAGGCAGGATTTTTTTGAGGGTGTTGGTTTCTAATTACCACAGCCAAGGCCTCACCTATCAGTTGCTGTGTTGTGGTACCCCACAATGTACTTCAGCTAGAGCTGATCAAGGAGGTGGTTCAAGCCCTTATTCTCATGTGATGGACAAAAATGAGAAAACACACAAATTTGTTCACTGAGTCCTTCAGTTTTTGTAGGAAAGAGCAAGTCACGCATTTGAGTTGGGCTGCAGCACTGCTACCAGGAGTACTTCCAGCTGGAGTGGGCTTCCTGCATTTCAGCCCCTGGGCCTGAGCTGGCACAGTCTCACTGTTAATTATTAACCAGAAAGGTTCAGTCTTTCCTAAGCAAAGCCCTGGTTACTGAGGACATACTTCAACAGCTTTCTGCTCTCTGCTACTGGTCAGCCTAATAAAGGTCACATCCACCTTTGTTTTTCTTCAGTGCCCCTCAGCAGAAGGGGCATTGTTCCTTGTGGAGACACCAGACATGCCCTGAACAGAAGCAGAGCCAGAGCTGCTCAGCAGCATCTCTTGTGCCTGGGCAGCCACACCAGCTTCCCCTCCCTTACTTGTAAGACTTCCTGAGAAGAGCCATGATGCTGTACAATCCTCTGCTCCAAACTGTGTCCCTAGAGGACTCATCCGAAACCAAGACATGTTTAGGCTTAACGGCAGTGACAAACCATTCCAGCCAAAGGCTGCTCTTGGTGTGATTTGCTCTAATTGTTCAGTTACTAATAACTTCAGGGAAAAAATTAAAACTATAATTTGTCATCTTCAATAGAGCGTAAATTGTTGTTTCTTCCCCCCATCCTGAATTGTAGTTTACAAACAGAGCCAGCAGCAGTTCCTGCCTTATCAGCAGAGCACTCCCTGCAGGTCACTCTGAGCACAGCTCAGATTCAAACTGCCCCAGTTTGATCTGCTGTGGGCACTTCAGTGCATGTGGGCCTTGGATCAGCTGCTGTCTTCTTTGGACTAAAAGTGCATCTGTTTTTACACTTCTGAGCAGTCATTTGCCTCTCTAGACCCTCTATCACCTCAGGTACCCTGCACCCTCACCTGTCACCCCACGGGAAGGTTTGAGGCGAGGATGGCTGAGTTGCAGTCCACACCATGTGTCCTTTGCAGCAGTCACTGGGCTCAGCACGTCCCAATTTACTTTTCAAGGGCCATTTCCAGCTATTCTTGCTTAGCACAATCTTCCATCACCAAGGGGTAGGAATCCCACCAGCAGAACAGGTGGATTCAGGAATCTTCATCCACGGGGAGCCTGTGGAAGCCGACAGAGCTGGGCTCACACTCTCAGGCTGCTGAGTGGGTTGGATGGGAGCTCCAGCTCAGGCTGGGAAGAGATTTCTTGCCAAGTGTGAGGTTCCTGTATTACTGTTTGCCTGAGGACCAACAGTTCAGAGGAGGCTTCTTGATTAAAAAGGATGCCAAATAATCGTGGCGTGAAAAAAGAATTAATTTTTCAATGTGCTGACCTGGGGGTTTGCAGGCCTCTTACTGCCAGCCCAGCAGAGTTATGTGCCTGAAGGCTGAGCTGAACTAACACACCCCTTACTTGTGTTGCAGCATGCATGGATCACAATCCGGCCTTGGTCTGATGGGAATAAAAGATGATGAAGGGAGAAGTGCTTGTTAAACTGCCAAGTTTTTAAGCAAAGTCTTTTGTTAAGATATTTTTAATTACTTTAAATATTGATGTCTTTGTAAAGATCTCTTACCATAAGAACAATGGGCTTTCACTCTGTATCTTCTACAACGTCTAAAAATAAAAGCCAAAGTGTCTTAAAGCACAAAACCTTTTCAATGAACTCTTCTTGCTGTGGGAAGGGCGAGCCAGGCAGCTGCTTAGGCAGTGCTGGACAAACTGGAGCAGTGCTCCATGGAAGCTGGTCAGGATTGGCCTGTGGATGTCATTCCTTGCTGGAGACCAAAGTACCAGCTGGGGCATCTCCCCTGGAACATCCCAGGCCATAAACCAACCAGCCAGGTCAGTGCTGAACCTGCAGCAGCCGCTCAGCAGTTAACAGCTACCCCAGGAATTGTGTGGATTTCCAGAACTGTGTGGTGCCAGCTCCTGAATTGGAGTCACTGCCTCCTTTCCGGGAAAGTGCTGTACTTAGTCCATGGAAAGGAGGAATCAGTGATTCATACTTCTTGGACAATCTCCACTTTCTCCTCCCTCCCTGACCACCCCCACCCTCCCCTCACATGCAAAAAAAAAATAAGAAAAAAGTTTCCGTGTGGCTGTGGGAGGGGCAGGGGATGTTTTAAGGAAAGCACATGGCTGCGTGGACTTCGCACAGCATTGCTTTCCACAGGGAGCTGGAAGCAGGATGAGGTGATTTGCAACCTGGCAGCTCCAGACTTGTTCTTTGCAGCCACTGCCACTTGAAATAGAGGCTGCTTGAGCATCTCTTGTTAACATACAGAGTTTCCAAGCACAAAGATGCTTAGGAGAGGTTTAGGAGCTCAGAAAAAAAGATTTTAAAAATTAAAAGGAAATGTTTGTTAAAAGGTTTGACCATGAGATGAGGGATTTTTTCATGTGAACTGGAATAAGCCAAGATAAAGTTGAAATAGTTATCATTCCAGGGATTATTAAATACAGCTGCTGGAATATTTACACCCTCCTACTTTCCACTCCTAAGTTCGCTGGGCTGGGCTGGGCTCTCTCCTTATGTTATATGGGATTTTGAAGTTGCTGTGTGGAAGAGCAGGCCCAAATACAGGAAAGCAGGAGAAAGGTAAGTTCAGCACAAGCCCAGAAGCAGCAGAGAGCAGGCAGGAGATGCTCATGTCAATGTCATTAATGACTAAATGTAAAGCCACCTGAAAATTAAATCTATTATTCAGCAAGATTAATGCAGCCAATTTTTTTCTGACACCGAGGTACTTAGGCCACTCCAAGTGAGCCTGGCACTCCTCTGGCTGCAAACGGGCATAAGCACTAACATCAGTGCTACTGACAGATAATTCTGCAGAATGTGAAAGGGAGCCAGTGCCTTCAGCAGCACGGCCAGACCCTGCTGCTGAGCCAGTCCAGCAGACAGCAGGAGCTCAGGCAGCTCAGAGCAGGGGGTGAAGGGCACACTGACCCCAGCACTCATCCCTCTCTAAGGATTCTCTCCTGTTCAGGCTGTTCGCATCCAGCATCTCCTTGTTGCAGACACTTGAACAGCAAAGTTGAAAAAAAACCAGCTAGTTTTCCTTCCACACACTTAGAAATTGTGGTCACCTCCCTGCCAGGACTAGATGGGATTTAGTGAGCATCCAGGAGTCCTGCTTGAGAAACTCACGTGACAAATAAAACTAGCAAGAGTCCTATTCATAGGCATGAAAAAATAAGTAATTTGTCCCTTTTTAATTGAAAAATGTAAAAAGGACTTCAGCTTTAAATAAGACATTTTGTACAAAGCTTGAGCACAAAAAAGTGAACACCACCGTGTCATTATGTAAACACCACAAATGTTACTCATTTGTTCAGAAACGCACAGAACAGCGTGCGAGTTCCCTTTCCAGTGGGTGAGATTTCTGTAGCTGTTCCCCTCCCCTCAGACCTTACTGGAATACAGGAAACCCAGAAGCTTTGGAACATTTACAAGCTACAGTAGTCAGGATACATTGTGACTAAAGGATTTTTTTTTTGTTTTGTTTTTTCTTTAAGGGGTTGGTCATTTAAATATACAGGAGTACAATAATCTCACAGGTAGCTTGGATTAGAAAAAGCACCAAAATATTTAATATACATCTGGCACAAATTTCACAAGAAGTCAGTAATGGACAAACCAATGCTTTGCTTGTAAGAAAAGAAAAACCTCAGACTGTACTTAATGCTCTTCTTCCAAAAGGGACACAACAAAAACATTGCACTCAGGATTGCTATCAAGTAAAGACAACCTCTTATCACACCCTAGTTGCATTGTGCCTTAGATTGCACATTCCGTAAGATGCTGTTTCCGTTCTGTTCCAGACACCAGTGGTGAGAAAATTTGATATAAGAAAAGTAACTGTAAAACTACAAACCAATTCAGTAGATTGGGATTCAGCAGATGCATTGCCCTGAAATTCTCCCAGTTTTCCTCTAGATCAGGTTTCAAATTTGGCTGCATCCCCTTGAAA
This sequence comes from Tichodroma muraria, assembly GCA_013390105.1. Lineage (NCBI taxonomy): Eukaryota > Metazoa > Chordata > Aves > Passeriformes > Sittidae > Tichodroma > Tichodroma muraria. The sequence continues at coordinate 34,063 of WAAG01052672.1, read as the reverse complement.
TAAAGATCCTACATGAAACAGAATTTACTCCAGCTGTTTTCAAGCATTACATTTACACAGCACTTCTGATACCGATGTCCCAAAGAAGAACCACGGGGCTGCTCCGTGACATGCAACACATTCATCATTTCCCAGAGTGAGAAAACTGGCTCATACAGGGTTATCTCCTGGGTAAGTCTGAAAAGGCAAAACACCCCCGGGCACAAAGAACAGCAGATGTGACCCTGCCCACCCTTGCTGGTTTACTGAGGAGCTCAGAGGCCCATCAGGGAGCTGTGCTCATCAGAGGCATCCTGACAGCCACACAAAGCAGTGCTCCTGTTACTTCCTTAGCTACACTGAGTTACTTCTCTGGGAGCAAACACTACCAAAATGCGTTCCTTCCACAGAGAGGGACTTGAGGCTGAACTGGGGCCTCAAGATCCACAAGAAAGAAACGAGGCTGCACCAACCAGCGCTCCCAGGCTGACCCTTCTCCACAGCCCATCAAGGCCTTGTGGCTGCTCCATGCTCTCAAGACCAGCCAGTGCAAACCCCATCAGCGCTGGCTCAGGACAGAATCCTGCCTGTCCCATCCATGGCTCCTGGAACTTGACTTACTCAACAATTTACAGCACGAGGCCCTCCAACTCTCCTGCCAGTCCGTCTCTTTTTTAAAGACTATTTCAAACCTACAGATAAGAAAGCAAGTGTATTTTTAAATAACTTTGCTTAGCATGACTTAAAAAGTCACAACTTCCAAATAAGATGCACTAATCTGTAAGTCCTCTAACGAGTAACACACATGGGAATAGCAGCCAGCCTCCAGCTCCACCAATCCTCTGCAGGTTTGCCACCACTGGTCACACAATCTCCATCCTCACGGGCCCAGAGAAGAGCAAGAGTCAGCAGTTGTAACTGCATAAAACGGCAACATTCAAGTAAACATGCTGCTTCAACAGTAGGCAACCCTTAGTCCAGATAAAATTTACAGGAGGAAAAAAGAAACACTCCACAGCACAAACACTGGAGATGGACTTTTTTTCCTGTGCGTGAAATAACACTTCATCCAAAAAGGGCTTATCTGAAGAGTGCAATTATGCAAAGATAGAAACTTATTAAAAAATAAACAAAAAACAGTATTACCTACAGAACCTGTTGGATTTCCAAAGACTGAGGATTGCAATAGTAGCAAGGAACGGCTGCAATGTCAGTGATTTAAGGCAAGCTGTTAGGACAAGAACGTACATGCTCCTTTAACCTATTGTGTCACATGTCCCCCTCTTCTGAAACATGTGCCCGTCCTGATAGCGCAAGAGGTCACACCCCAAAACCAGCGCTCACACTGGAAGAATCTTGCAGCAGCAGTCGCTACAGCATTGCACTATGGGGGATTAGTTCTGACAGCAACTGTGTCGCAGTTTGCTTCCCGGGAGGAAAGGAAGCACACAGACGTGTTGCATGGAGAAGAACAGCCCCCAACGCCTTCATGAACACAGCTGAGCACCAAAGCCACTCTGGCATCTCCAGTTCTCTTGAGAGCACTCCAGCTTTACTCAAGCACAAAGGTTTTAATCTGAACAGGATTCTGACCTTCGGGAGAAAAAGGATGCGTGTAGCCTTTGCACTTTGGCAGCTCCCATCTTTGCTGGGTGGTTACAAGTCCAGTCCGACATGGAACAATACACAGTATTTTTGATTAAAAGAAAAACACACTCATGGCACTGCATCAGGTGGGTTCCTAAAGCTTTTCAAGGGCAAATGAAAAGGCTGATGGCTCCCTCTTGGGGAGCAGCTGCTCCATCTTCAATTCACTGTCAGTACAGGCAGCCTGAGCAGGGAGAGGATGTGTGGTGACAGAAGCCCCTGAGCTGCTGGCCACGTACTCTGCTCGGTCTCGCTATTGCACTGCAAAAGTAGCACCCGAGAGGACCAACTCTGCTTTGCAGCTTGACCTGGCCCCCTGCCAAAGGGTCCTTTGCATACAGGTTAAACACAGGATACCAAAAACTATGGCAAATAGATAATACTTAAATTGGGTCAATTAAAAAAATTAGATTATTCATCCAGGCATAAAATCCCAGGACAAAAAGATGGTAGCCTTCAACAATTCAAGTCTAAGAACAAGAGGTAGAGATACCTATGTACTTCAAGGTGAAGGAGTTACAGCCTTCTTTCTGTCTTACAATCTCATGAATTTCACTTCAGTTCACACTATAAAACCAAAGGTTCGATCTTCCATAGTCCAGAGAGAAAATGTTAACACTGGTGGGTTTGTTTGCACACAACAAAATTTAAGCAGACACTTTGCTTTAATACTTATTTGAAAAAATATGTTTTTCTCCATATTGAAGCACTATCCCAAAGAATTTTGAGTTTCAGGTTAAGCATCTTCCTTTTTAATATGAAAGGCTAAATTCATATGCACACACTTTGAGTAGAGTGGGCTCAGGGGAAGAACTGGGTGCGCAATTTACTGAGGACCTTCTAAAAAAGGATCACACCGCAGAACACGAGGCTGCAAGACCCAGAAACTCACAATGACTATTTACCAAAGAATGAGAATGATGTAACCCCAGCCAACAAACTATATCACAGCTGAGGTGGCTATTAACTACATGGTGTTTCTTTGACTTCGTTGGGCTTTTTTTGGAAGCAAGGCTTATGTTGACAGTACCATGAAAAGGCTAAGGTCACTGGTCAGTGCATAGGCCTGGGAACCATGGGTGACAGGCTAGTCCTGGATCCATGGGTTCTTCAGGCTCTGATGGACACACACAGAGTGAAATAAAAGTCACCCAGGTAAAGCTGCTGCTGCTGCTCCCCAGCACTGTCCACGGGAGGAGGGGCTGCACCCTCTGCCACCAACCCGAGCCACTGCGTCCTCAGCAGAGCAGCCTGAGCTCACTGCATGCTCTGAACTGTGCTTGGCTGAGAACTGTCCTGGTTCAGAGCTGATCCAGGACATCTGCCGGGCCAGTCCGGGGAGCAGCTCCAGTCCCAGCTGCCACAGCTGCTTCTGTGCCACCTGCTAGACCTGTGGCCATGTTCCTGTGGTCCTTCCACTAGGATTGCACAGTACTAAAAAGCTGTAATTCTCCATGTAGAACATAAACTCACAATCTGGTGTTCAATTACAACTCATTGCCTCAGTCAATGTGTTATGGCCAGCTATGGGCAGAATCTTTCAAATCCTTACTTGAATCAATAGTCTTTGTCCTTAGAAATGCACCCACGCAAGTGAAAATTAGCACAATTAAGCCTCCAGTTGATCTGGAAGCCAAATTTTAAAGGTGTTGCAAACTATAATATGGTGTAGGTGGTCAGTGTTTTATTACTAGGGGCTAAAGTTTACAGGAGTTGTATTTCTTTGCATATAAGAGAAGGCAGTAAAATGCCACAGATGGTGGGTGTCAGACCAGTTTTCCAGTATATTACTCCAACTACCTATATAGTTTTCTATAGTTATTTATCCCAAGTTGCAGCAGATTCATTACATGCATAAAGTTTCCTAATGCATAATCTAATATAAAAAAATAAACAGTTGCAATGGTTTCAAGGGTTTCATCAGTGTCACTGCTCACTTACAGTTCTGTGCCCTACACAATGAAGAATTAAATTATATAAAAATGAAGGGTGACTGTATTTGGCCTGTTCCACAGATATTCACAGTTTAACCACTAAACAAGCACATTTTCATAGGCTCCAGTATTATTAAAGACTTCTCAGAGACACACACAAACCCTGCTCCCTCACCCCAGCATCACAGAGTCCAGGCAGTCTCCTTTGGGATCACAAAATCACCAGGCAATCCAAGAGAAGGTCTGACAGCCTCGCTCACTGCCAGCACTGCCCAAGAGCTGCACCTTTAGCTCCTTCTTCAGGAGTTTAAAACTGACACAGGTCTGGATTGCATTCTGTAAATAGTAATTAAAGGACTGAAATTAGGCTAAAGAGAAGTGATATTTTGCTAGATAGATCATTTGGCTGTTTTTGCAAGTACCCTGTCCAGTGGATGGAGTTGCTCCTGCCTGGCTGGAAGCAGCAGAACAGGAGCAGGGCTGTTCCCCACACTGAACACGTGGGACCTCAGCCATTGGTAATGGTATGTCCTTCCCCCAACAGGAAACCAGATTTTCCCTTCCTGTGTGTTCACCTCTGCCTTTAAAAAGCAGCTGTATTACATCTGATACATTAAAATGGCTGAGCCTGATGTGCTACAGATTGACTTCCTCACTGCTGTCCACACTCTAACCACAAGACAAACACCTTCCTTAAAGAGCTCTATCCCTCACCCTTTGGAGCTGCTGCATGCTAGGGTGTAAATCAGAAGCTGCCATGATCTGGTGTGCATGCATGCACTGCCTACCCATTTGAACAGTTACTCTTCACACTCTGGACATTTTAAATTTCCTTTAGGGGAAAAAAAAATAAGTGACAAACAAAGCATTTAATAACTGAATGAATGAAGAGTCTCAAACTTTCAGTCTTCATTTACTATCAAATCAGTCTCCATCTGGAACTTTTCTTAATAAAGCAGCCTCTGTTGGGGAATCTCAGTCTTTTAAAAATAACAGCACCAGCAGAAGTCTCACCATAAATTCAACGATTCCAGCACGAGTGCTTTGGCCTACTTTGCTCACCAAATCAGAATAAGATTTTGCTGCCAAACACTTGTGCTACAGAAAGTTAGAGGAGCAAGGACAAAGCTTTGGGTGTATTTACCCATGAAACAGCAACTTCAGGGCTCTTCTGCAAAGGGACAGGTTCAGCTGCACCTAAAACAACCACATTTGTTTTCCTCCTTGCCTCCCAGCAAGAGCAGCATGGACCAAACTCTCTTTTTATTAGATGAAAGAGATGCTATCTGTGGCTTGTGGGTTTGTTTTTAAACCGTTCGCATTACCCACATTTTGTTAGTGATTTATGACCTCCAAGCCAAGCTACTGCAGGGCTGCACACCAGCAAAGTCAGTCCCAGAATTCTGGCAGATCTTACTCCTCTCTCTGTTAACCCCTGTGGGGGCACAGCAGATGTGCAAAGCATGACACCCTGGGCCTGGTGACAAGCTCATCGCTTAAAACCTGTTTCCCTTTAGCTTTAAACCCCTTTTATCACAATAGCCATTAGATGCTATGGATGACTGTCCAGGCTTTTTCTGGTTTTTTTTTTTTTTTTCAGTTGAAGTTGGTTTATGATCCTGAAATGCAGCTCTGAAAATAAAAGGTGTGTAACAGAAGTATATCAAATTCATTAAGCCAGCACTTGGCTATACAGAAAGCCTTGGTAATCAATTCTTTTACCAAAAGGTGTAAAAAAGTTGACATTCTAAAATTAAAAAAGGTAGCATCAATAACCAAAAAAGTTTCAACCAGTGTTAATAAAACTCCCTTTAAGTCACAACAATTTCAACAGGCAAATAGTCCCAATACAGGCATTGTAAAATAATAAATTGACTCCTATCCAAATATTATCAAATCAGTCTAAAAATGGCTCATCTACACTGCTGTCATTAAGAACACATTAAGAATTCACTTTGTCATCAGATGCCAATATTGTTGCTCCAGAAAGTGTGGAGTATTAACTGCAATTTAGCAATTAAACATATGCTTTAAAAAACTGGTTCATCAATATTAATGCAAAAGATAGTTCCTTACATAGAAGTACTGTGCTTGCCAGACAAGTAAGGTAATACTTTAGGTATAAATCAAACAAATTAAAGCAGAATTATACCACAGTTTTCCTTGAAGACTTAGGATCTATGTGTTGCTTCTGTCAATGTTTAGCAAACTTAAGAAGCAGAACCTTTGGTTCTTTTAGTCAAGTAAAAATATTCTCATGTAACCACAAAAATACAACTTCCAGAGAAAATGGAAGTCCATCAACAAGTCCACTTTCAATAAAACTGAGGTAGTACTGCTCTTTTCTTACGTGAATGTGTGAAGAGATTTAGATACAAATTGTCATCTACCACTCAGTTGACTGACAGGTACAGTAATTTTATAAAACAATCCCAACATTTCGTTTGAAAGTCCAAAAAAAGGAATGATCTGGACTCATTCAGTGGGAGTTAGCTCAAAATGGGAATTAGCCATATTACAAAAAGCTGTTGCTTATGTCGGTTTTTAGAGCCTTATTACCCAGGATTAATGCATTTATAGTTAACACTGCTGTTCATCTTGGTATAAAACCTTAAAATTATTACAGCCTAAAATTTCAACAATGTAAACAGCACTACACACAGTACAGACCTGCCCTGACAGATGTAGTATGAAAAACTTAATCTGGCACTGTATAATTTAGCAATGTTAATTTAACCTAACTAAAAAGATCTACATTGTGCAAGAAGTATCAGACTTATTTATACTAATCTGAAGTCTTAAAAAAAAAAATAAAATAAAAAATAAAAGCTTAACTTGTAGCCAGGGTAAAATATTTCAGGGCAAGAGTAAAAGAAATAACCAAAATTAAGAAAGTGCCTAAAACATGATACAGCATTTTAGAGCCCTTTCAAAGACAAGGCAGAAAAAGGTGTAAAGTAGAAAAATCTGGAGCCTCGGTAATTTCCAGAAACATCCAGAGTTTACATTTCGTGAAGGGCAACAAGTTGCTTTTGTCACTGCCGCTCCGCCGCCGCTAAGTCTGTTCATCCGCACACAGGCCCTCCGGGTCCGAAGGCAGAATACATTTGGTTTCCTCCTCCTTCTTCCTTCGCTCCATTTCCCACTCCACAAAGGTATCAAAGAGACTCGGCCAGGCCTCGTCCTCGCTGTAGTTGCTAAGGTCCGGTCCAATCACCTGAGTAAAATTTAGAAACATGTTCCACGTGTCCCGGGAGATTCCCTTGATTCCTGAGGGGTTCTTGATTAGGAAGTGTAACCACTGGTCCAAAATAGGGGGTTTGTTTTGGGTGAAGACTAATTTCCAAAGGGCAATGGCTATTTCCCGATGTAGCGATCTCTGTCCTTCTTCAGAGTCCAGGCCAAACTGGAAGGTGAAACGATAGAGATCCTTGAATTTATCTTCCTGCTTGGCTTCGTTTAGGAGGCTGGGGAACGTTGCACAAATGCCATCAATGCTGTCTGCATTTATTGCTTTGCAGCCTTCAAAAAACTCCTTCCTGTTGAGCAAGAGAAGAGAAATTAGAGGGAGCCCTTCCCACCGACCTTGCGTGCTGAACGCGTCCGTCTCCGTTCAGCTACATCGAATCGAGGATCATCTGGACAGGACAGGGTGCACCCTAGCACCAGTGGCACACAGATTTTGGCAATGGGAGCCACTGGAAAGACAGACAGTTCCAAGGCATTCTTTAAGGCTTGGGGAACCACGCACAACACTCAGGACTCTCTCCAGGGCACTGTTAGCATTTGAAAGGTTCTGCTCTCTGGCTTTTCTGGACAATTCCACATCCTAGGATGCCTTTCACATTAAAAAGTGAATCTGATTTACCTCAGAAGGAATTCCAAATGTTTGAAATTAACACATTTACCCCAACTTCATTCAATACTGCCCATGTCTAAATGCCCATGCTCTGGGCGAGCTGTTTGCAAGGGACAGAGCAGTTCACCTCTGCTTTTGCCGTGGCTTTTGGTTGCTCTTCCAGCCTGCAAAACCAAAGGGGAGCCACTGGTGTTGCTCAGCAAGGCATCTGCTGAGAACAGGGAAGGGAGCACAGCATCACAGGGGCTGCAGCACAATGTATGGACACTGCTCAAAGCACCAGCCCTGTACCAAGTGGGACACGTTTAGCTCCAGTTTCTCTGATGCTTGTGAGCAGGTGTCACAACCAGCCAGGAGAGCCAGCAGGCTGATACAGGATGGGCTGGAGGGAAGACAAGAGATGGAGCAGCACTCAGGAGAACAGACCACACTGCTTTCCTTGATGGAAGAAGTCCATCAGCACCTGTAGCATGGAGCATATGCCCTTTCAACAAATATAGCCTCTCATCACTAGATTTGTCCTCTCCAAGGAAAATAAAGCCATGCTAACAATACTTGTGGTAGTTGTGCAGAATCACAGACACTACTTACAATTCCTGTACCATCTTAGCAAATACCTGCGTCGTCAGCCTCCAGTAAACCCACATTTGCATTCCAGAGTAACTCATCCCTTTGACACACACCCTCAGCCACAAAGACTCTGAAGATGCTGTTCAGTGCACAGCAGAGGTTTGGGTCAAGGCTCTGAACACCAAAGTAATAAGCTCAGTAAAAACAGGCAGCATTACTCAAACCAATCTAGACAGACCAAAAAATAAAAAATTCCTTCTCTCCCTGCAAGTCCTTGTAGGCAGTTTTCACTTGCTCTTACCTGGACATTGCTAATCAAGCTGGGGGAGGCTGCTGCAGTTTGGGTTTGCTTGTGGGCTTAGTGGGGGGAGTTTTAGCCATTCCATTGTTTCCTGTAGCATTACCCACGCTGTCAGCCTGCTAACTGAGCCCCTTGTCCAGAAGGGCACACAGCACTTTGAACAGCAATCACTTGTCAGCTAGTATGAAACAGCAGTGTCAAAATCCTCAAATTTCCTTCCCTCTCTATGTTTTAAAAAAATCACTCTTGGAAAAAGACATTAGGTGTTACACTGGTTGGATGGGAACAATTCTGTCATTCTTTCACAGACTGTTAACAGTTAGTAGCAATTACTAAACAATCTCACATTACTTTAAAGGAAAAATTAATTTCAGTGTCCAATCTCATCACCAAGATAATGCTGGATACAGTAAATTCCTTTTGGTAAATCAAGAATAAATTAATGTCTACAGAATCTCACTCCACTGTTCATCACTAGCAGCATAATGGCCAAAACCACATCTTCTGAAATCCAGTGTGAGGGGAAGGGGAAAAGAAGACAATACAAACCTTACCTTCTGCAGTGGCAGGAATTAATTTGATCAAAATGCAAGTGTTAGAAGAAACAAGTAAGTGAAGCTAATGAGGCTGTCTCTCCAATATACTGCTGACAGGATATTCTTTAACATATGAAAATAATTACAAGTTCTACAAGAACTAACCTTGTAAATTTGCACATGGTAGCAGCCTGGAATTTCCAAGCCAAAACTAGTACTTTAAATTCAGTGGGATCAACACAGAGGTCATTGCAAAATCGTTCCATTCCTTCTTCCAGTATGGCATCTTCCCGTTCGTCCTTATACCTCCTGAATAACTCCCCAATCCTTTGAAGAGAAGATTCCTCTGCACTGCAAACAGAGTCCTTCTTCGTATCTCCAGAAAACGTCGGAGGCTGACTGGACTCTACAGCAGCGTCTGTCTTCTTTGTCCCATTCACAAGAATGTCTCCTGAAGCTTTCCCGCAAGCTGAGCCATGGTCATCTTTGTGGACTGCACTTCTCTTGCTGTGGGACTTGCTGCCAGATTCTCTTTCCCCATTTTTGCTGCCAAGGGTAGAAGATGGGTTCTTGCACTTGGTGACACACTGGCCCATGATGTTGAAGCCCAGCTCCTAGCGCAGTCCCCCTGCCCTTGGACGCCCTCGCAGCTGCTCTTCAACACATCTCACCATGCCATTAGCAGCACTCAGCTAACCTGAAAAACAGTTTCAGAGTCAAACTGCTGTCTCTCTATAAAGAATATGTGAAGTATTAAATGTGGGATAACATTTGCCATTAAGCGACCGACTTCAGGATATTTAAGCTTTGCATACTGAAAAGGAGCAGTGTACACAAGGATGGAATATGCCATAAATTTCAGGAAATTTCAGGCTGTTTTACCTAGAAATCAATGCAGCTCACTCAGTGGCTACACTATACTAACGGGTCCTAATAAAGGAAATTCCTAAAATTCTTACTGCAGCATAGGTTACAAAGAGGTTGATTCATGTACAGGCTTCATCACGACAGACTGCTCTAACCCAGAAATATTTTAAAGGAAATGGTTTTTAAAAGTATACCCATGTTTTATATATAGAATATAAAACACTGAAACAAAGCAGGGAAAGGAGGACAGGGACACTGATGGGACAACCTGGCAGAGACCTAAGCATTGGACCTCCAATGAGACCTCCAGCAAATCAAGAAAAGGGACTTCTCAGGGTAGGGGGGAGGAGGGGGCTGGCTGTTGGCTGGTTTTGGGAAGGAGGAGATAGAGTGGAAGTTGTGTGCTTGTTTTTAAACAGAGTTTGGAATCTAGGTTTTGTACTTAAAACATACACAGAGTGTGTTTGCAGAAAGGAGGCAACACTTCTTATGCAAGAGGGTATTCAAAAATTGTTCATTGTTTCAAGTGGGCTCCTCCCTTCAGGTAAGGAGACAGACAGGAGAGGGGGCCTTCTTAATGAAACTTATTCAGAGACACACACATGCAGATAAGAAGTAGTAATTCCAGTTCAGAGAGGTTTTTTTTTTAAGTAAGAATTAAAATGCCAAAATGATTTCATCATGCTCTCTTTTTATAAATCACAAAGCCCTGCATAACTGGAAAAGATATTTTGCCCAGAGAAAAGGGTTCTCCAATTTTCCTTGGTTAAAACCAAGCTAACACTCTGACACTGCCCTATCAGTGAGCAGCCACACCAAGGACAGTCTGTTTCTCAGAAATGTCAGCTCCAAGAAAGGATTTGCTTATCATAGTCCTCCTTTACCCACTTATTTGCATTTCACCTCTGCTGTCAGTTAGGCAAAAGCTTCAAATATAAAAATTGTGTTTGCCTTGACTTTGTGTACAGCTTCCAGTTTAGAATTAGAACAAGAAAGGAGATAAAGATTAAAAAATTAAGAAATACAATAACTGTCACATCAGTTTTACTGTATTCTTTCTTAGGAAAAGCTTTACTGAGACTGAAGCCCTCTGTTAAGCTGTAAACCAACAGCAGCAAAAAGTACAGATGAATTCTCAGATATTAGGATTGCAAAAATAAATCTTCTCTCAGCCATTACACCTGTTTTGACAAAACAGCACGTGTGCAGCTTCATGAGCAAAATATTTTGCCAGTGGAACTACAACAGCCAAGATGCTGGTTTTGACTACCTGGCTTCCCTTTCCCTCTCCAGTCCCTTTTCTTAAGTACCCACATACAAAACTAGCAAATACCTATTTTTTAAGCAGACAAAGGAACAAAGGTATTATATATTCTTTCATCGCAATACTTTAAAGATTAACTTTGCAGCATCATTTTTATAGGCAAGCAAAGTTTGATTTAATGTATTCATGAAATTAGCAATAATTTGTGCTTGAAAGGATTTATAAAAACGTGCATGCCAATATAAACAATCCATAAGACAATTTTACTGGTCCTTAGCACTTCACAGCTCTGTGAGCTGCAAAGCACAGCCTGGCACTGATTTCTGTGCTGCCAGGTGCCAGAGCAACATCGTCCTCTCCAGTCTACACCAGTCATTATTTCATTACACCAAAATAAACAGGATATTAGTAAGCTGTGTAAAAACTGCTTAGTGATTAACTCCCACACACTAGCTTCCCCCCACCCCTATCTTTAAATTCATCTGAATTCAAGTCCTCAATCTACAGTAATTCTTGTTCTTCCATCAGTTTCTCAGAGGCAGCTAGCATCATGCTGGACAAATTTTTCTTTGGAGAGAAGCATGCGGCCAAAAGAACAGAACAAAAAATCCTGAGTACAGACTAGTATTAGAGTTTAAAGCAGAGTTTAGGTAGAATAGAAAACTTTCTGTTCAAAGATGTAACCACAGTTATTAGCTATTGGTGATTCGGAACAGCTTTTCCTTATGGGGGAAGGTTAACAAACAGCTGCCCATTAGTGAGCAGTACTTTCCTCTAAAGCAGTCAAATCACAACATAATTGACAGATTAATCCAATTCACTTGAGGAATCCCAATTTGAAGTTGTTTCTTTTTTAAAAAAAGGTAGTTTGCAAGACTGATATACTGTGTCCATAATTTTCCTAACAAGTGACTCATGATGTCAAGCTTCCTAAGCAACAGCTTGTATTAATGATGATAACAATCTAATGTTCATGTTTCCAAAGTGACATCACTAATGTGATGAAATTGATGGGTTTTAAAGTCATTTGCTGTCACAAAAAGAGCACTACAATACACAGGGGGAAGATCTGTCAGCATTATTAGACACCTGTGTATAAGGAGGTGTCCCACCAGCAGTTCCCAAAAACAAGCAAGCACAGTAGCATTAACCCCTGGAGGGCAAGTTATCCACCTCCCTCACATCGTACCCCTCTAACAAACACATTTTCTGTACTCCTACTTGCCTTACAAAGAGCTGAACGCTGCTCCTGAACAGCCACTGCCTGGGCACTGCTAGCACTGCCCTTCCCTGCAGTAACAGAGTTCTTCTTTCCTCCTCCCTGCCAAGGAGGTTTTCAGAGCACAATCCTACTCCTTATGAACAAACACAAGAAGATACCGATGTAGAGTTGCTGCAATTCCTCACTTTTCTTCTACATGAAACTTGATGCTATGTGCCAAATGCTTAGAAGCATTCTACCCCAAAAATAGCAAAACCAGCTTGGGAAAAAAAAAAAAAAATCCAGACTGCATCCGCTGGCAGCTTGTGCATGTATCTGGTTTTGTAAGAGAAAAGTCTTTTGGCACTCCATCAGTTACCCTTTTGTAAATTGCCTTTGCTGAGCTGGATCCACTTCACTAACTAGTCACCTCCGCTTCCTACGTGACTCAGGTTCCAAGGCATGAAAGGAACAAGAGCCTTGGAAGGAGACAGAAACAAGTGGGAGAAGCCGGCCCTTTTGCTAAGAAAAGCTGGAGAGAAGATCTAATTGCAGCATCAGGAGCTGCAGTGAAGCCAGAGCTCAAGGAGTAGGAGAGAGCACCCTCAGGAAGGTGAACAGAGCTGTGCATTCAGCTGCAGAGCAAGCGAGTATCACAGAGCACAAGGACCTGCAGAGAGATTTTTCAGCTGGATCAGGAACTACGAGTATAAAGTTCTCGTGTACCCAAAGGTTACACTGGATTGGTCGCAAAGCATCAATTCCCAAAAGGATCAGTTCCCAAGAGCAAAATTACTAAGAGGCTTGTACACCATAAAAGCAAGACATAAAAGGCAGCAGTGACCACTACTTTTGCCATTCTACTAAGAAGGATCAAAATTCAGGGCTAAGGTTGGAATGTGCTCAGCACTGTAGGAAGCAGTGCTCCCAAAGAATTCTATTACTCAGAAAAGTATCGAGCAACAGTCTCCAGTACATATGAATCACCAAGATGCCCATGAGGCCATCTTTCTCTTTCAAAGCAGAGATCCACAATGACGTTCTCTGCACCTTTCTAGAAAGGAGTCAGCAGCTGGGAACACAGGAAGATGAGTGCTGGTGAATACAGCCAGCTAAAGGGAAGTCACCCTCTAAGAACAAAGGATGTGCAGTCATATGGCCCCACACATTAAATGAAAACCTAGAGATTAAAAAGGCCTTGGCTAATGCTTGGTGAGGCTTTTTGATTTGGTGGGGGTTTTGTGTGGGACTTTCTTCTAAGTGCTGTAAGGAATTTGCAGTGTTTTTCCTCCATTTTCAAGTGACCAGATCATACATAACCCAAAATTGGAAGGGAGCAAAACAAAGTGACTCAGTAATAACTCTCAATCATACAAGCACACTGTGACACAACTGAAAACAGCAGCAATGAAGTGGGGGGGGAGCTGGCAGGAGGAGAGAATACGCAAAGGAGATATTTAAGTAACCCTGTATTTTTCTACAATGACTGATGTTATTGTAGTAATAGAAATTATTGGATACGTCCAGAGAAGAACAAGCAAAACAAGCATTATGCTTTTTAATAAAGTATTGCATCAGAAGGTATTTATAAATGAGTTTCAAAACACAGAAAGTATCAAGAGAGTAGAGGAAAAAGCTTTCCATACATTCAAGAAGACCTCAAAGACAATTTTAGGAAATCTCATAACAAAAGGGGAGACAGCTCAGCCAACCATTAAAACCCTTTCCAAGTAGCATTTTACTATCTAGAGGCAAAGACAACATAACTAGATCTTAACTAAGCCTCAACACAGCCTCAGCTTTTCACAAACACTTGAGCATAGTCTACAGAATTCCACTATGCATTATCTACCTTTTAATGGACAGGGACACATGACTTTAAAAACAGCTGAGAGTAGGGAACAGTATCATGGATGCCCTGGCTGTTTCCAGCCCTGAACAGATACACAGAACTTCCCACTGAAGAGGCAGGAGAGGATCACTGCCACTGCTGAAGCAGAAGCAGTTGCTGCTCAAACAATTGTGCTGGACAAGTGATCTTGTAAGCAAACATCTAATACTTACATAGTTTCAGCTACACAGGGAATCATTCCACTAGCTTCACAACTTCCTTTAGGCTCCCTGGGTTCCACATAGAATGCTGGAAGACAAAAGACCACACGTATCTTTACATTTATAAGAGACTATGAAAACCATGAAATGCCCCAAATCACTGAGAACCAGCTGTGTATTTAATAAAACCCTTCAGAGTCAAACTCCATTTGTTCAGAGTCATTTTATAAAAAAAAAATTACTTCACTTTTTTGACTTACAAAGTAGCATTAACACCATTAACTCTGCGTTGTCATATAAACCACAGAACAGGTACTGAAAAAAACAGACAAATTCAAGTGTTTGTTAGGAGCAAATACACACTTCCGGATACTTTCATGGCTTTCAGCATGGGAGAGTTAATTCCTCATTTCATGCACTCAAAGCAAAGCAGAGGACATGCTATCACTGTCACTGCATGTTAGCTGAGCGCTGTTTAATCTGGGAATGCCAGGCAGCTGCTACCTAGCAAAGCATAATTTGAGTCTGGAGAGTAATTCTCTTTTTTCATTCTCTAGCACATTCTTTTTCATGTTTGTTTTCCCATGTTCAGCAGAGCTGGCTCAACTCTGCTTCTCTTAAATTCACAGCTCTGCTGTATAACTAGGAACCTCCGAAGAGGACAGACAAAGGCATGTCTGCCCTGGGTAGCAAGAGCTGCAACTGCAGCCCCTAGTCAACACCTCTGTATCTAATCTAGTAGAAAAACACAGCAAACAAGAAATCTCTGGCAAAGCTCCCCTGCTCTACCATACTAACAGAAACAGTAAAACATCTCGTTTTTACAGCTCTAAGTACAACTAGGGAGCAGACAGATGATCAAAAGCTGCCTTGCTGCAAGCTTACCTTTAACATGAGATTTACTTCTTAGGAAACAAGTACAAACACTAGCTTGTTCAGAGCTCCTTCAGCAGAAAAAGGGGGGGTGCATGTAGAAAGACAACCATGAAACAAGGTCTTGTCACACATGCCAATGTCCACATAAGTTTTCCCCAAACCTGAATCTTCTATGTGGATTAGGAAAATCTGACTGACACATAAAACCTACTTCAGATTAAAGCTGTTGATAGAGCTTGAAAGCCCCAAACATTTCAAAATGCCTGGAAACTGTGGAGTGGTACTTTCACTCATATACACATACAGACCAAAAACTTATCTCCACTGAATCATTTTTAGGCATTTACAGTAGAGATGGAGACCAAAAAGTCTACTTTACACTGGGTTTATATACTGTGCCCCCAAACCTCATCTTCCACACAACCAACCACCCTTTCTCCCTCCTCCATGGCTTCCCAGCTCTTAGCAGACACTCCAGTGGGTACACAGCCACCAGGCAGCTTAACATGCAGGGGAGCAGAGGAGTGTCTGCCTCTCACAGTGGAAGTACTAGCTTGAATTTCTTCCTGTTTGACTCATAGCATCCCATGAATTCCAAGAATTTAAGAAAATGTAACATCTGGAACATCTATGTTAATTTCTTTTGGCCTTCTGCATCTAAATAATTTCTTTTTATAAATCACCAGGGAGGAACACAGAGTGCTGTGCAGCCTCATTCCCCAGGAACCTGTTGAAACATCTTACAATTCACATTTTGAAAAATCATTGTCATGGCAACTTTTTGCAATAAACTACTTTTCAAACATATCTGTATTTCTTTGGAAGAGATCTATGATCCCATGATCCACTAAATCTACATTTCCATTTGACTTACTGCATGCACTAGAAGCAAACATTTATTTCAAGTTCAAAAGAAGCTGAATCTGATGGAGATCAGCCCTACCCAGCAAAAGCCAAACTTTTTCAGGTTGTTTGAAGTAATTTCCATGTTGGCTGACCTATGCACACATGCACACTGACTGGAGCCAGAAATTTTAACATGTTAGAACCTCCAGCTACAATTCTTCCCCTTTCTTTATATTTCTATTCTTCCGAGTTGTCCATTTAACCTTTTCAAAATTTTTAAGTAAAAAAACTTTGACAACACAATTATGGGATATGGAACAAAAAGTTAGTATGAATTAGTGGTTAAAAGATGAAGCTCTTCAAGACTGTATTTAAAGGCTGTCATAGCACAACAATGCACTGACTTCACCCTAAATCACGTACAGTGAGTGCAGTGGGGGTGGAGAGAAGCATCAGCACGTTGGTGGCACACGTTTTGGATCAGTCCTGGGCCAGAGCTGCTTGGTGTAGCTGCAGTCTGTGGTCACCACCATCCCTCCCCCTTGTGCTGCTGTGGAGCAGCAGCATCGCAGCAGACAACAGCCTGCACTGCTTATTAGCAACCCCTCAGCAACCTGCAGGGAAATAAGTAAGTAAACTCCTTGGGATGATGGAGGCCTTTGTTTTGCTCACCTGCCTCTTTTCGCATCTGTCTAAGACGCGGTGTCTAAGCCCCCCGGACTTTGCTCTCCTGAGCACTGGGCAGGAGGATCAGTGCAGGTCCTCCACATCCCCAGCAGCTTTCCCAGAGGTAAGAGCAGGCAGCCTTCTCACCAAAGGCAACTTTTTTTGCTCTCCTGTGGGGAATCTGTGAAGGATCAATGGTATTGTTTCCCTCTTCAGCAGGCAGAAATTGAGAGGATCAGCTCTACACGTGGAAGCTTTCACTGCGCAGTTCAGAATTCTATACTACAGCACCAAGCACTTGGTGCACAGCATAAACCAAACTTCAACCAAAGCCAGCACGTTATGGAAACTGCTTATTTCAAGTTTGAACCTTCAATGAAACTCTCCCAGCAGAAGCCCTCTGAGTGCAGCACAATGGCACATTCTGGGCTCTCAGGAGCCCAGAACACACCTCACCACATCCCCAACCAAGCGCTGCGCTAGCACCTGCTTGTCATACTGATCTGCTCCACACCATTGCTGCACAAATACATTTATGCAAAGTTACTCCAGAGGAAGTCTAAAAGCAGGAAAGTCCTGCTGCAATTAGTTAAAATAAATTATTAGTTTGTGAGGCTTCCTGCAGTTGAAGAACCTTTCAATGAATTACAGACGGTAATGGTTTTGTGGGCAGATACATCAGAACTTTACCAATCTGTTCCAAACCAGGACAACAAAACTATCTCTGACTAACCTCAGTTTTAGCTTTGGAAACAAAACAGCTTTAGAAATGTGACCAAACTGGGTAAAATTTGTCTCTACAGAACATGCCTGCAGAGAGCAGAAGCTAATCGTACATACACCTGAAAAGGCACTATGCAGAGTTCCGGCTGCCACTTGGCAGAAGGCTGCATGGCAGTCTAGGGGAAAACCAAGCCAGGCAACAGCTCTGTTGGAAGCCTCAAATGAGAAATGGATTTCTCTGAGGAAGGTCATGCTGGAAAGGCTTAACTACTTTGGAAGGAAAGGCCAGGTACAAAAACACAAGAAAAAATCAGAAACAACTTCACCATATTTACAGTCCATAATGCTGGGCCAGGTCTCGGGGCCAGGAACCAGAGCTATCATCAAATCTCTTCCTAGAGGAACCCCCCCTCAGTCACCAGGATACAGGCAAAATTCTCTTTACAACACCTGAGCCTTGACCTGGTGTGCTGTCACTCCAATTCCAGAGCTTACTCATCAAAGGAAATTTTTCCATTCAAGACTGGGCAGAAGAAACCTGCTGTCTGCACTGTTGAAGAGCACCCGACTTTGTATGCACTCATGGAGCATGACACCACATTTCACGTCCAAAGTTCAACAAGTAGTCTCAAGAAAAAGTGGAGCAGATGTTTCAGGTCTGTAGTTCACTGCATGCAGAAAATTGTGTAAGCCTAGCTTAAGGAAAAATGAATAATAATGTGAAAAATTACAGACAGAGGAAGACTAAATCACCTTACTACTCTTTCTTATGGAAGATACATTCCTTAAGTAGCTTTTTCAGCAGACAAAAGCATCCTCCTTGAAACTCTCCCTTTCCTTTACATTCTCTAACCACACAATACCTTACTTGCTGATTACTTCTCAGTGTTTTTCCATTTGGCCCCATTAAAAAGTTTTCAATTGTTTCCTATTATGTGCTTCATCTTATTTTATTAGGTGGGTGGAATGATTTGTTAGGATTACTGTATTTTCAAAGAACAAACCCAAGTCCAGTTAGCTAAACAGAATATAATTTTAGAAGGGTGCCTTCAGGTGCTTTTTTAATGTAAATAAATTAATGAACTAATTCACACCGCAGCAGTACTTGTTTTGAGAAGTCTATTTAAGCTATGAGCAAGACAATGGGCAGAGGGGAAATCAAGACAGCCAAACAACAGGGCTGTTCAAGATCATGCCATCAGTTTTCAGTAAAGCTGAAACCAGAACCCAAATCAGATTCCATCCAATTCCCTACCTTGTACATACTCAGACATGAACAAACTCATTTATTTCACTGCACATAATTCAATCACCTTCAAAAAACAAAGGTTCAGTCACTGAGCAATTTATTTCTATCCCTTTAATAAACTACCAATAATTCCTTCTCCATCGAGATTGTTGTCAAAGGCCATAACAAGGTCCAGCATGTATAAAAAAAGCAAATAATCTTCTAATGACAGCTTGTGTGTTTTTTCCCTTTTCATGTGCAAAGGGTTGTAAAATAATAATCCTTCAGTATTTTTCCAGGGTACACTAACTTTTGCATAGTGTTACAGACCTTTAACACCTTGGTATGTATTATGAATAATTAAAGCAGCTCATGCCAGGGGAAGAGCTACTCTGTGCTGACATGACCAGTTCACATCTCTACAGCAAAACTGCAGATTATGGAACCAAAAGAAATCACAGCCCCTGGGTATTTGACAGAGATGCGTCCCACTGAAAGCAGTTGAATGCATCTGAAAGTAGTTGTGCCACAAATATTTACCTTACCCTGACTCAATCCATTCTGCAAATTAACCTATGGAAAATTGCAACTCTCTGCAGCCAAACCAGAATAACTTTGAAAAACCACCTCGGCCTACAATCTACTCAGCAACGGAAAGAAAAACATTTACTTTAAAACTGAGATAAGTGTGCACAGATTTTCTTCTACACTGAGTTCAGATATTAGACTTCACTTTGAAGTGTCTGAGATGCCTTCAGCAATTACATTCAGCTGAATATAATTCATATATCAAATGATTCCTGTAATAATAAGATATGCTTTAAACTAATTGTAGTAAGTGAATAACTTCATATTTCTTACTGTTCTCAACAATGAAGAAAAGACATCAGTCACACAAAAAAAGGAAGCCTTACAGCAGCTCTGGCTAAGTGTCCCTTCTCCAGCAGAAAGCAGCTGAGAGAACGTGACCCACACAGCCACTTCACAGGGCAGCTGTGAGAACATGACCCACACACCACCTAACACTGAAGGGACAAGTTTAAAGACAAGAGCCAGACCACCTCATAAGACCCCTGCTGGCAGCAGACGCTCATAAGGAGTTTACAGAAGGCCCACTGGCCATCTCAGTGAGTGTAAGAGTTTACAGGCTGCCAGCCAAAAGAATCACTCACTGCATGCAGTTGTGTAGGAACTTCAGTACCAGCTGACCACATTAAATTCTGGAATCATATTTCAGTTAGGTACAACAAATTGTTCCAAGTGAAAACACTGACATATGAAAGTGCCTTAAGAGCTTGGATTTTTAAACTGACTGCAGTTTCTAAAGCAGAAAATACATGCAGCCACCTGCAGTAGCCCTAATTCTCTCTCCTGATTTGATTTGCAACTTCCCTGTTTCAGTGAACAACACCAACATTTCCCACTGTACAAAGAATGCTGCAGTATTTTGATGCTAACTGTTATCAGTAGCTTCAAAGGAGCTCCTTTGAGTACTTGAATTTGGTAATCAGTTGTAACAAAGACTCTTGCCTCTCCTTGAGAAATCTGGTGGCAGCTTCAACCAACACACGCCTTTTTTTCACAAGTTTTCACATATTCTTGATTTCTCTTGACATCCTGTGCCCCACAAGAGACCAGGTGTGTAGGTATCTATCATAATCAGTAACTCCAAGCACAGGTAACTACTGGAAGCTGGAATACATCAGACTTTTGGCACTCCAGACCACCCATTTATACGCTGATCCAGAATACCCGAGGCTTTCTGTACAGTCTCGTTGGCAATGAAAATATTGAACAGCCAGCATATGACCAAAACTAAGAGCTAGGACATTTGAGTTTGCGAGTCTATTACTAAGCTACACATGCCTCCCATAATCATAGGTGCTAAGATGATTTTCTCCCTCCCTTTCCATTTTAAAACAAAAAGATAAGACTGACTGCGTTAGAAGTTCCAAAGTTGCAGAAGGAAAAGCATCATACAAAAAAAAAATTCAAAGAAAGAACTAAAAATTGTCACTTTCCACTACTACATGGATGCAAAAATAAGACTGGTATATTTCAGGAGCACATAATACTTTTGGTTCAAAAAAACCCACTTATGTTCACTAAGTAGGAAAAGTGACACAACAAACAACTATGACTGTCATACTGTCTCTGGCAGTCTGACTTTGTGGGAATAACAAACTGTGACAGGAGGTCAGGAACAGCATTCTCACATTTTGCAAAGTAAGTTTTGTCTTTCACAAAACACGCTGTAGACAGAACAGCATTTATAACCATTCTTTCTGAGACACCAGAAGATTATACTAGCTTACACTCTTTACTGGAATCCTATCTCACCACCTATGCTTTTGTTGGTTCCTCTAAAGTTTTCCTATTTCTGTGAAACAGTTCTTTAATACTTACATCTAAGTAGTCCCCTAATTGTCATTCTTCTAGCAGCAAAACATTGCAATTAAGTAACTTATAACTAAAATCTAGATTTTCTGCTTCCTTTAATATGCAGATCACTGGACTGGAGAGCTGCCCCCCAAGACGAATGGATAAAACGAAGACCTAAAAGGGTCAATTCTCAGATTATGTTTCAGGCAAGAGACTTTGGTTCCCTATTTGCTCTGTTATGGTCAGCACTGAGATCAGAATGTAAAAGCATCACCATACCAAAGCCACACGTGACAGGGAGAACCTCCTCATGTCACCACAAAGAACACTGGCACTTGTACAGGGGAAATCAGAGTTCCCCTTGGCTTTGCCAACCCCCAGCTGCCTGGGGCTCTCCAATTTGCTCACCCACAGCCCACCGCCAAGAGCCGAGTGGATCCACAAACCCTCCACAGGGAAGGGGGAAGCCAAGGTGCCAGTGAGCAATGGGAGCACGTCTGCAAGTCTTGGCTTTCCTGATCACTCCCTGGGAAGGTTTCATCCCACATCTGTAATTACCTGACTCAAGCGAGAGTCAAAAGAAAGGGGGAGAGGAGAAAAGAGAAATCACTGACTGTTTCAAAAGACACACTGAGATGACTTACTGTACAGAAGACACTGAGAAAAACTGCACAGACAGATTTACTTGTGTCACATATTTACAAGGGGCAATTGCAGTTGGCACTTTACTAGAAGGCAACATTTGCCATGAAATTACCATTGTTTCAAGTCAAGTTACTATGTCATTGCTGCTGGGTAACTTAAGAGTCAAGTACACAATTAATCCATGTCACCAACGCAGATAGTCTGCAAAACATTACAGCCATTAATCTAGTACTTTTAAAAAGGAGGAAGGGGTAAGAGACAAAAGAACTTATTAGACTTCCAGTAACCAGAAGACAAAGCCTATTAGTCAGAGGTAGAGGAAAGGAAGCCAGTGAGATAAGATGCAGACCCCTAGGGAGAAGCAGCCAAAGAGAAAGAGTCCAGCCAGGGAATTCTGATGAAACTGTTAAGGGGGTTCCCCCTTATCTTCCTGTGACTGCTAAGTCCTTTGAGTGTTTACAGATTGTTCTTTCAGCCTTCCAAGAATTCTGGCTACCAATATTCAGCTCTTTCTGTATTTTTCAGGAGGAAACAAAGGACTGTTTTTCTAACATCCCATGCTTCTATTTTTATAGTCTCTTCTTATTCAGAGCAGAGTTTTCCTGTTACATTCACGTACAGACCCATGTGCCCAATGGAACAATAACATTGTTTCTGCAATTTGCAAGTTCTTACAAACTGCCAAAACCCCATCATGATGGATTTTATAGTGTTCCAAGGTACTAAATTAAATTTACCAACGTTTCCCTGGAACCAATAAAGAAAATCAAGTGCTTCAGTGTGGGACAGATCTGAGCAATGCTGGGGCACTCTTGCTTCTTCCGAAATGCAGCTGTGCATCTCTGTATCCAAACCCACTGTGCACTCCTTCCTACCATGAGGAAATGCAAGTGTAGAAGCCCTGTCTGTCCCCTCTTCTTCCATCCCCTCTCCATCTAATTTATATCCCACTGCCCCTACACACATACCCAACACAGAGGATTTCTTCCTGTTCCTTAAGCTGGACCAAAGCGAGCAGCAGAACCAAACCTCTTCCTTATCCACTCTCAAATTTGTCAGAACACATCTTAGATGTCTGTCAAACTGTCTGGCAGCCCTTCTTGCTCAATATACTTCTTCATTTCAATGAGGGTCTTCCAAAAGAGCTGTTCTTAGTTTTCTCTCAAAGCCGTTCCTTCATCTGAGCATCTTTTTTCAACACAATTCATGCTAAATGGAAGCCAGATGTAATTATTAATGAATTTCCAAGATCAAAAAATTGTAAGAACTACTCACACAAATCATTGAGAATTTGCTATAAACACAGCAACATTCAACTTCAAAATAAAGCAAGAATCTGGGCAGAAAAGGCACCTAACACAGCTTTGAAGATCCTGATTACATGAGCTGATTACAGCTCATATTTCAGGCTGTCAGTCTCACAAAGAAAGCAGCCAAGTAGTACCAAAGCTGTAAGTTCCCCTGTTATTAGTTGTGTTACCCTTTTTTTAAGGATTACAGTATTCATGCCTACATACAACTTCCTATTAGGAAATAATCAGTTTTAGAAACCATTACAAGAGCTAGTATTTGCAGTAAATTTGTAAAGCCAGTTGCACTTTGCTAATCTGAACTAATTCAACACAGATCACAAGCTCTCCTTTTTCTGCTGATGTGCAGAAAACCTTCGCTCTAGACTGTGAGCTGCCTGTCATGTAGAAGTGAATGTTTTCCACAGATCACCACAACACACCTGTGTGGGGGGACTCTGAGGACAGACTACAGAACTGACAAGAACATGAGATCAGATCTCTACACTTTCACATGCAATCTTAACTAAGGGACTGTGTTTCCTTTTCTGAGGATTATCTTTCACCAGGGAAACATGCAGCAGTGTTCAGATACAGTCAAGGGACACAAGTACTCAGACACTCTCTCTTCCCACTGCTGTAGCCCAAATAAAACACTAATACTGTAGCTATACATTAACTGTCTAACAAAAAGGTTTTTAAACATGCAAGAATTTGTTTAGATAATGTGTTTTGGTCAACTGCTCTCTCAAAAAAATACAGACCATGCCAGTGAGGCCTGTAATTTTCAAAAAGATAGGGCAGTTTTGTGCTTTTTGTTTGTACAGCTATGCCCCCTTTTTTTTCAGAACACTTAACTCATTACCCCTTTAAATTATGTGACAGACACTGCCATTCAAAAAAAGTTACCAACTGTGGATCAATGCTGTATTCTGACACTTGGCATCAGCCTGTTCAGTTATCAATGTAACATTTTGAAGGGCAACATATCAGCAGTGTTAACTGTTTAAAAGATAATCAATGATTCTTTCCAGCAACCACAGCACTGATAGGATAGGCATATTCTTCCAACCAATATTTGCTCGAAACACTGATTATGCAAGTTATAATTTAAGTTATTATGAGTAGCTTATTAGTACCACCACAGCCCCAGAGAGTGATTAATGCAGATTGCAGCTTGCACAGGAAGGGTAAACACGGTCAGGGGAGGGAGGGGGAGCTGAAGCAGGAAAAAAAAGTGGCTGCGCAAAGGGGGTATGTGCAGATAGCGAGAACTACCTTGGAAATAAATCGCTTTACAGTTTATTCCTCTTTCTCCTGAAAACACTACGAACATTCACGTTCTAGCGTGACACGTGAGAAGGCTGGGCACGAAGCGCACCCGAACAAAGCAGCCGCTCTCCCCGGCCCTGGGGGGCTGCGGGGCCGCCCGCAGCGACCATCGTAAGGGACGTTTTAGGACCCCGCAAACGGCGCACACCGGAACGGAAAAAAACAGCAGAACCAAACCCCTAAGGGATAAGGCAGCACCGCCGCTCGGGGCACAGGGATGCGTGTCGGTCGGGCACGGCCCGGCGGCACCGGACCCCACCGGCACCACCCGGAGCAGCGCCCGGCCGGGACCGCCCCGCCCGCGGCAGCGGAGCAGCGCCCGTCCGGCCGCTCCTGGCGGGCTGTCCCG